>CAIGRP010105613.1:0-43399 GCA_903798385.1 Fraxinus cuspidata | reverse complement strand
TCTAATCTAAACAATTCTCTCTTAACTTTAATGTATACAACAATGATCTAATTGTTATAATCTCTATTAAGTATTGTCTTTTCACCTTATGAAGTGTTTATATCTTGTGAAATATTTATAAAAGTCAAATCTCGAAGTTGTGAATGAGGTAGAGCCCATGATAGAGAAGAAATCTCAAAATCTGGATACAACAGAAAAATCGTGGAAGAATACGCTATTGGGCATCTCGGCGCAAACCCCGAGCGCCTCGGTGCCGCAGAGCCCCTTGTCCGACGCCAGGTTTCCTGAATTTTTTATTTTTTTTCCCGTTCCAAAATGTTTTACTTCATTTCCAAGTTATTTTTCAAGTCAATCTCTCAATTCTTGAAAAAATTTGATTTTCATGACTTAGACTCTCCAAAACCCATACTTTCTTAGATTTCTTCCAAACTATCAAATTCAAATCACATAAAATTTGGATCATACCACAACATAAACATTTGCAAAGATTTACCCTGCATACATAACCTACTATGAGTCAACTAATCTTCACCGGTCAATGATCAAATCCCTTTCTAAACATGTAAAATTAGAGGTGACAAAATGGACCAGTCGATTCAAAAGAACTAACTCGTGATTTGAATATTGGAATAGACTATTTGGCTAACTGGTTTGAAATTGACTTGAATGAGTTATGTTTTAGAAACACGACGACAAAAGGGCATGTATAAACTTTACGGATCAAAATGGCCCATCACTTAAAGGCAGGTGAATGATCGTAGATACAATCCATTTTGTTCTCACGTCATTTATGGGTGAATAATGTCAAACTTTGGACTATTAATATGATGGTTTCATGATGCAATGAGCACAAGCGTCGTTGATACTGATTCCAGAGTCTTGGACAGAAGAGGAGTCGAGCTTCCTGCCTACCATCATTTTTCGAAGTTTATTCGAGTCCAGACCGTTAGCTGACAGCCTGACATGTCTAGTGAATCAAAGCTTTTATTCGTGCTATTTCAATTATTATGAAAACTTAAAAATTCTATAAAGAAAAAAGGAAAAAGGGATTTTATTACATTCCCATGTGCTCTCATGTGCCTCAAGTTTGAGACCCATATTTTACAAGAAACCCATTGAAAAGGCCAAAAAACTTTGGCTTGTTAGTACTTTTAGATAGGCAAAATTCACAGTATCCACGACAAATATATTGCTAAGAGTAATTTTATTCATAGTAAAAATTATCGATTATCGTCATAAATGACATACATATAGTATTTTGTAATTTGATGTAAGAGTCAATCAAAAATTACTACAATAACGCATCAAATTACAAACCCTCACATATATATCATGTAAAGCAACTATCGATAATTTTCATTATGAATAACATTACGCGTATGGCCAATCTAATTCAATTACAAAGATAAAAAAAAAATGGAATAAATGCAAAGAATGCGTTTTCTTCAAAAACCATGGACTGTCTTGGCATAATTTTTGGGCACCGTCACTTTATTGACCACACACATTTGGTACGTACAATATATTAAACTCAATTAAATAGTAATTAGCCCATGTTTGATCCATATTCTTCTCAAAATTTATTCTTTCAAAATTCATTTTCAATCACACATTTTTCAATAAAATAATATTACCCGTAAATCTAAAAATTTTCCTTATTTTTTAACCACATATTTTACATCACATCCCATCACTTCATAAAATATATTATTTTCTCAATAATGTGCATCAAACACCCTTTTAAGGCTGGTCGTACAATGTAAAACATTGGTTATAGTAATCTGCCTATGAATGAATTGAAAAATGAACAGCTTCCTTAATTTTTTGGCTCTTCCAAGAAATAAGAGGATTCCAAAGGAAGACACAGTTCAACTTTAGAAGAGATCGTACAATTTCCTTAATTTTTTGGCTCTTCCTTATTTTACTTGATTATTCATTACCGCATAACGTGTGACTCTGGTTTGTTCTTCAGTTCCTTATTTTACTTGATTATTCATTACTGTTTAACGTGTGACTCTGGTTTGTTCTCCAGCGCCCATGGGTCCGCACCGTCACCGTCCATAGACGTCATGAAGCCCTTACTCTTAGGTCTTACATATGTGAATCCATCCATCCATATACACTTTGGGTGGCAATATGTTCGATTTGTGGATGGCTCATATTGGCCTACAAGGTTGACGAGTCAAAGGGCCAAACCGAACATACTTTGTGGACTTGAGTCGAACCCATATGTCTAAGGGCCAAGCTGTTAAATCGTTAAAAGTTATTTAAATATCCTTTCTAACATGTCCTTTCACATATAAAACATGATTTTAAGGTTTGAACTTCAATTACTAAAAAAATCATCTCTCTTTTTACGATTTCAATTTGGTTCACACTCCAAGTCATTACAACAACGTGTAGAAGTTGTTATGAAAATTTGAATTCATATTGGTCGTGAGTCAAGAATAGAATTGATTACCTCGTATTATTACGAGTTATTCTATCTTTCAAATGATTTATCAATTTATTTTATCATTTTTTTTTTGTCAAAATCTATTGAAAATTTAAAAATCCTTAAATTCGAATACGGTTAGGTGAATTAGTTATTAAAGCTAAAGTACAAGCTTAAGAACGGACATTCGATCTGATCTCTAGCCAATTAATTTACAATATAAAAAAAATATCCAATCCATAATACTATAGTTACAAGCAAGTAAAAATCAAATTAAAATAGTCATTCATGCTAAAATTCAAATTTAAGGACGGACATTCAACCTGATCTTTAGCCAATTAAGGTACAATATAGAAAAATTATCCAATCCGTAAGACTATAGTTACTAGTGGAAAAAAAAAAAAAAACTCACATCTCGTTTGCTATCTTCATGTCTCGACGTTTGGAAAGGCCAAAAAAAAAAAATCTTCTATCAATTAATAATGACTTGATCCAAAATAATTCCTCGCTTGTCATCAACGAAAAGTTGACTTAATATAGTCCAAACAAATGGAGAAAACTGAAAATAATTTTTTTTTTTCTAATCATTAATCAATTGACTTTTTTTAGTCCTCCGATAAAAATTGACTTGCTTCATATGAAAAAAAAACGACTTGGGGCTAAAAATATAATTAAATAAAAATGCAGGCCATTTTCAGTGAAATTAGAATATGAATTTTTTAAACTGATACTTGCACGCTTTGCTTGGTTTCCACGTACGAGAAATTTTGTCAGTTTCCAAAATCATTGATCAATATAATATAGTTTAACAAAACAGTGCAGATTCCCTAAGGCCATAGAATTCATGAGTGCAGAGTAAAAAAGTAAATATTGCCACGTTATACATATTTAAACAGTTAAATAATATATGCTTGAATCACACATTGGCTGCAACCTTATCCAATATTTAAGGGAAACTGCACCATTGGTCCTCAACTTATTGCATCTGCAGTAATTTAGTCTCTTTTTTTATTTTTTATTTTTTTGAAAAAGAAATTTAATCTCCAAAATTCACTATAGAGATGACAAAAGTGCAGAGCGGGAGGGGGGGAGGGGGTTAGAGTGATCCTCCCTGTTCCTGCCCCAATTCCTAATTTCGGAAAGCAAGGTACGCGCATGGTAGAGTAAGAATCCTCATTTTTCGCTACATTTTTCAATATAAAAATTTAATTCTTTTATATAATTATATCATATTTATAAAAAAATTATACAAATAACTAAGAATGTGTTTGGGAAGTCTTTATAAACAAATAAAAATGAGTAACATCAAATTAGGTAGTACTTTAGATACTATAAAATGTGTGGATAAAAAAATTGATCAAAAATATTTATAAATTGAAGCATTATAAAAACTTCCTAAACACATTGTGCAAATTTGTCACAGGAATCATGTTTGTAGTTCCTAACTCAAGGCAGAATCAGCTGCCGTAATAACTCGATTAACTACGAAATCCCCCCCCCCCACGGGATCGACCAGAGGGTTCTAGCTATACAATTGGTACAGGGATAGAATGCTCAAATTTTTGCACTAAACTTTCACGTGTCATGTTTCAAAACATGTTCGATTTTCATTAACTTGCTACTAAAGAAATATGATTAAACCCCTTTACACGCCCCTTCAAGAATGATCGAATTGGTGGAGTAGGTGAACGCGGAGATCAAATATCACAAGTTCGAATTTTGTGCCAACACTTTCTCGATCGAGCTCGTCGCACTGAGTTTGCTAGTGCGGGGTTTACCTAGTGCACACTCACGGTAATCGGGACTCCGCCCCTTCAGGGTGGTCGGGGCTCCGCTGTCGGGTAGCGGCTGCGGGTTCTTACATCACAAAAAAAAAAAAAAAAACTTTACACGGGGGCCTACGTGGCCCTTGTATAGCAGCATAATCCAAAGCAATAGGTTAGGGATCAATCGTGCAATTTTTCAATATTGTACCGAACCAAACCGATCTCCTATATAAACTCCACCTTAGAAAGTTGAGTCCATCAAAGTTCTTTAAAGAGAGAAAAAGAAGAGAGAGAGTACTATATCGAAAACAGAGAGAGAAAATGGCAGACATAGCAATTTTGGTAGCCGAAGAATATGAAAGGAGGGTTAAAATATCAAGAAAAAATGGTGAAAACGTTGATTTTTTCTCATGCGTGGCAGTATTGGGTCAGAGGATTGAAGCTGGGTCTTCTTCTTGGATGAAGAAAAAGCTTAAAGAGGAGACATTAATGGAGTTTTTGCAGATTAAAGGGTCTCTTTTGGAGCCTAAAAGCCAGATGACTCTTGCAGCTAGTAATGGTGTCTTTTCTGCTTAAGGGTTTTTTCCCCCTTCTTGGAATTGTAAAATAATTTCACTTTTCTAAACTATTATCTTTATCATCTATCTTTCCAAAATTCTGGTATTATTACTCGAACGATGCTATTTAGCACTTGTGGGGCTAGATTATCAGATTATGTCACTACAACTTATAGGTTCATTTAAATAAATAATGTGAATTTGTAATATTTAAATGAATTTATCATTTAATGTCATGTAATTGCAATGTAGATGGGTTTGTCATGTAATCGTTATACAAACTGACATTTAATACTAGCGATGATGATTAGCACTACTGTATAATTTCTTCCAATGTGCTTCTAACGTTTTTCTAGTTACAGAAATCAATTCACCGATTCTTTGCCGCTATTAACTACTCAACTAAAAAAAGCAAAAATTTTTACTCTTCTCGAGTGTTCAAATTCCAATAATTATAATTTAAATTTTTATTAAAGTAAAATTTAACAATTAATTTTAATCATAATTTTTCAATATTATCTTTCATCAATTTTTATTAATATTTGCTAAAAGTTTAATTTAAATATTCACAAAAAAAGAATATTAGTATGTAACGCTAGGATAATCTGCCAATGAATAAAAATTGATTTAATAATCACACGCAAGAAAAAATGAAGGGTCAGAATTCGACCACCTGGCTAACTGGTGAGGGCTTGGCTTGAATAGGTAATTGTTTTTAAGTGGGCTATTAAATTATAGAAAACATATTTAAAGAAGATAAATTTTATTTAATCAAGAAATATTAATTATGCCTTGATTCATAGTCCCAAGCCATATTCTCGTGATAGTTCCAAAATTCTATTCAATCACGACACTTAAACCATATATCTTAATCCTACCAATCAAAATGGGCCAGCACTTAAAAGGCAGGTGAGTACTCGTGGAACATCCCTATTTGCTCTTAGATCAATTATTGGGGATGGTGACAAAGTTTAGAATAGCAACGCAATGAGATTATGACCCTTTTATAGGACGGTTTCTTGATCCTACCAATCAAAATGGGCCAGCATTTAGAGAGGACGGTTTCGTGATCTAACGTAGTGCCTTTGAGACATTAGTCCAGTCTCATTAAAATTATAATTCATTTTTTTATTAACACATTATTCAATAAAATAATATTACAAATAATCTCAATTTTTTTTATTCACACTTTTTTCAAAAAAAAAAAATTATTTCAACCATTAAGATTCCAAATAATGAGTGTCAAACAGGACTTATTGAAGAGTCTTGGACATGAAGGAACAAACTGAACTTCTTGCCTTTTATCATATCGCAAAAATGATTGTGCAATGTGTGCATCACAACTTACAAATTTATTTATCAACAGATGATGTGACGGTATTTGATTGGGTCGGAGCATTATCAATCAATTAAAAAAATTGTGACTTTTTTTTACACTTCATTAATCTGTAAAAGATTATATAAAATGATGATATACAACAAGTATTTTCTTCAAGAAAAAAATATTTCACTCAAAAGAGAAGTAAAGCTTTTCTCCTTACTTACATATTTATTTATTAACAAATAATATGACGAGATTTGATTAAATTAAAATCTCATTAATCAATTAAAATAACAAAAAAAAAATATCCACACCTCTTCAATTTATAAAAAATTACTCAAATAGTAATGTACAACAAACATTTTCGTCCAGAAAAAAGTCATTTCACCCAAGAAGAGACGTAAAGCTTTTCTCCTTATCCTACTCTGATTATGAAGACTTTTTAATCTGCAAAGAAGAAAAGAAAAACTTTAACATATGACCAAAAAAAGGACACCACCTGGAATCGAAAGATCCTAAAAAGGAAAAGAGATACGTAATTTTTCACATTTTCATAAAATAAATGACCATTAAACTTAGAGCTTAAAGTTTTTTATTCGATTTTTAGTAAATTTTGATAAAAATTGTTAAAATGTATAATTAAAATGTTGATAGAGAAAACAAATTACATTAAAATGTTGATAGAGTAAACAAATTATTAATTTTGACTTAATTTTTTATCAATTACTCAATCAAATAGGGACTAAGCTAAAATGATAATGAAATAATCAAAACTATCATTTTTATTTCTAAATAATCAAAACTAATTATAATGAAACGGTCACTTATTTAATTATTACTATATAAAGAACTTGCTTCATATCTCAAATTCAATTTCGTTCATACTCTAATATCTATCAAGTTATTTCTTTCTTGATTTCAATTTGTTTCACAGTTGAAGGAGTCATTGGCGCAAAGTTTGGAAGAAAGATCGAGTTCAAAATGATCATGTGAGTTGAGAAAAAAATTAATTACCTCGTAATATTACAAGTTGTTCTACTTTTAATTTTTAAAATTTTTTTTTTTGTAGTTCTTTAACTTTTCCAAATGTTCTATTACCACCCTAATTAATGCCTCAATTTCTTAAAATTCAAACTAATGTAAGGTATATTATTTATTATTACTAAAATTTTAAACATAATACAAACTTAAGAGGGGAAGTAACTTTACGTCTTGTGTACTATATTCGCTCATGTTTGGTACGGATTAAAATTCAAAATTTAATAGTCAACAATTAATTTTAGTTCCACAATTTTTCAATCACACATTTTATCAATTTTATTAAAATTTACAAAAAATCTGATTTTAATACCAACCAAACAAAGCTTCAAGTTTTTATATCCACTTTCGAAAGAAAAGAAAGTCCAAATCTTCTATTAAAATTTTTATGGCTTGAACCAAAATAATACTTATCAACCTAAAGGACTAAATATACATCATCTTTGGTAGAAATTAAAATTTTAATTTAAGTTAAATTTAACAATTAATTTTAATCACATATTTTATGAATTTTACTAACTTTTTAACCATACATTTCATTAACTTTAATTAAAATCTAATTTTAATCCTCAAAGATAGTTTGAACAAAAGGAGAAAACTTAAAAATTAACTCTTTTTTACCCCTCCTATAGAAGTGATTATGGCTATAAAAAAAAATTAAATAAAAAATGCACGCTTTTTGCTTGGATTCCACGCATGAGAAATCTGGTGAATTTTCCAAAACCATTGAACATAGAACAGATGCACATCATTCCATTGAACAAAGCTAAATGCTTTCACATCGTATATATCACCTAAAACCTTATCCAACATTTTGTGAAAATTTGCACACTCGACTCTAACTTTATTGCCTCTATCAAGTTAATCTCCAATCTATAAAAAATAAAAAAATAAAAAAAAGTTGATATTTCTATCTTTTATAATAGTTGCACAACTAATTTTCAGCGATGAAACGTACATTACATGTTATTATGAAATATTTTATAAGTATTGTAAAAGTAATATTTGATATCAATTATTGATAATAATATGAAAATAGTGACGAGAATAATATGAGAAATATGAAAATAATAGATCTAAGGCTATCAATGAATTGAATTTTGATTCGAATTCGATAAAATTAATGAGAGATGGATTTATGGTCTCGATCTGATTACACGATCAAGATTCGAATTTGATAATCCGTTAACTAAATGAATCAAATATGGATAAATCAATCCGATCTGATAACGATCCGATTCGATTTGCTATAAATAATTGAGTAAATAAAATATTTTTATGACATATTATTTATAACTAAAATAAATAAATTTAGAATAAAAAAGTCATCGAATTCAAAACATAAATTTTTTAATAAATTAATAATTATTAATCTGGTTTAAGAATTGGAAAAATTGGGAAAAAAAATAAAAAACTTGATTCCAATATTATTTTTTCCCCTAATTTCTTTAATTTCGGATCAGATTATTAGATCGGATATCAGGTAGATCCCCAGATCTAATCTATTTCACTTCGGATGTTCCTATCTTCCAATTCTTGAAGGTATTATCTTTAACAGATTTTCTACAATCCCAAGTTTGCATGTACGTTTCTAGCTTTTTCATTTGGGAAAAATGTGATTTTTGAATTGGAATTATTGTTAAGGATGTCAACAAATCGAAACTCGAAGCTCAAGCTCAAGCACGATTTGAGTAGAAATGGTTTGGAATTTTTTGCTTGAGCCGACCCGAGCTTTTTCTCGGCCAAAAAATATAGGCTAGACCCGAGCCAAGTTGAGCAAAGGCTGCTTGTGACTTTTTATTTTTATTTTATTTCTTTAAAAAAAGGCGTTGCTGCCTACCATTGCAGGCAAGTGTAGCTGCCAAAGTTTTAAACTTTTTTTTTTTAAATTTGTTCACAAGCCGAAAATGGTATGTGACATAAGCCGACACTCCAAAATGGGGTTGGCACTAAGCCTCTGCCATGATTCTTCCAAACTGCGAGCCGAACCGACTCGAATTTTTCCTATGCAAAGTTACGGATCGTCCGAATTGACGAGTCAAATTAACACTCCTGTGATAAGTGAGTTTCACGATGTCAATAAATTGGATTTTATTTTATATTTCTCTCTCTTTGTTGGGAATTGATCTTTTTGGAATAAGACCTGGCTGACCAAATACGTTGGAAGAAAAAGTGCATTTTGGTCGGTCTTGTTATTGAAAAATCTCCCTCACTATTTTATTGGTGTTGGCCAAATAGTGTTTGAGATATAACATATATTTAAAGAATTATGAGTTGGGTGATGGCGGATGAGAAGGAAGAAGGAGAAATTGGACTTGGTTTGCACTTTTTAAAACCATTTGGAATTATGGTTGTAATTAATTCTTTATTTTTATTTTTTTTCTATTTAATAGGATGATATATTTGTCATTTCACAACTTTTTAAAAAAAAATTTAAGGGATAATTTGAAAGGTGTAACTAGGAACAAAAATGCAAAATAAATGCAAGATGATGACGTTTTGCACAATGAACTTCAAACATATGAACATTTTGTATTAATAACCCTTAATAGAAAATGCATAAATAGTATGCTTCTCTCTGATAAGAATTAAAATCAAACTTTTAGTAGATTTTGATAAAAATTGATAAAATATATAATTGAAAATTTATGGATATCATGAAATATGTTATTAAAATTAATTATTGAATTAGATTTAGATTAAAATCAAAATTTTAATCCTCACCAAATATGGACTATCAAAGCTAAATCTTTTTTATTGGACGAATGAACTTTCATTCTAGCTTTTAAGGGTTTTTTTGAGCCCATTTTTTGGGAAAATATATTTGATAATAGTAATTTTTCGAAAAATATGTGGTTAAGAAATATAGAATTTTTTAGTTTTTATAAAATTATTTTATTGAAAAATGTGTGATTGAGTTCAAAACATGGACTAAGTAATATCACATCGGTAATAAATTTTGAAGTCTTCCCAATATACACCAAATCAAAGTATTTATTAATCCAATCTTTTTAATAGCAAAATAAGTAAATTGTATTATAATTAAAATTTGAGAGTATCCAAAAAAATAAAGTAAAAAAATCACATTCATCATTGTTATCTCTATTTTCGCGTTTCAATTCCCACTCACTTTGTATCAAAACTATAAATTCGAGGACTTTCCGTTCCATATCAAATCATGATTTTCAAATAGTATCAATTTTAGAAAAGTTTCAAAATTAAAACTTGAAAGTACCCTAACAAAGGACAATGCAACACCTAGAAAATTGGTTCACAGACAGGTAACACTTGGGAGTTTCAATCAGCGTACATATGGCTTTTTCCAAAAAAGAAACACATTAAAAATTATTACATGTCCATTTTTACATTTCAACTCCTTTTTTAACGTACTAAAGCCAAAATTACAGGATCGTATACCCGTTTTACCCCCAATCATGATACATAAACATAATGATGGACATAATCTTTTAACGTCGTATGATAATATATCATTGAATTATTTAAAACACAGTCAATTTTTTCGTCAGATCACAACGTCCCAACACATATTTGTCACTCTCTCAATCATACATTTTCTAGCACACAAAGATTGATCTTTTACCACCGTCTATCGGGACAGGAGAATCTCAACTTCAAAGAACTTTGTCCACACAAGTGCTCTCTCTCTCCCTTCCTATAAAACTTTACTGTACCTTTACGACTTGCAGATGCTCGAGTGAAGTGAAATGAAAATTTGGGTTGTTTTAAAGATCTAGTTTTTGCTTCATGAATAGAGTTGAAAATAGAGATCTTCTACGGATGTTGTTTACCCTTTTTTATTCTGTGTTCTTCATCTTTCTACTGGTAAGAAAAAAGCTACTTTTTTTCTTTTTTTTTATTGAGAACCTTTTTCTACATTTTTTAAGCTGTCTTTTGTCAATAATATGAATATCTTTCTTGTATCATCTGTTTTGTTCTTTTGTTTTTCTGATTTTTCTAAAAAGTGCCTGACAGAAGTTTTATGAGTTCATGAGTAAATCTTACAGAATTTGAGAACATTCTTGGCTTGGCGTTTTCGTAGTGCATCGCGGTTAGATGATGTCTAGACACGCATTTTAGAACACTATATTAGGTCATCCTAATATTTCCTCGATTCCTTTTATATTTGTACGATTATTTATTTAGGCGACGTGAAGGCGCGCCACCCTAATATTTCCTTGATTCCTTCTATATTAGTACGATTATTCATTTAGCCCGCTATTTGACAAAGCTTTTTTAAAATTATAAGCTGGTTAAAATTTCATTTTTAACACACTTTTTATTGCATCCACCAGTTAAAAAACTTTGTCCAACAGGGGCTTAATCCATGACAATATAAATATTAAACTTGTCAGTCAATGTATTGCGGTTTTAAGATTTCTCATTTTTATGACTCCCTCATCTTCAAGGAAACTTTAAACAACTTGATGAATGTTAATATAGCTTTCCTCATATTTGAATTAAGTTAGCTGCATTCTTTTAGTGTATAAAGAATCTTGAAAAAGAGTTAATTCTTTTGTTCAAAGGAGAGATGAAAAATAATCTATATGCTTCTTGATTCTGATGCATCAGTATGATCTCCACTATTTTCGTCATATCAATAATTTTTCCTTACTTTTTAACACATATTTTCATCGTATCACTATTTAAAATATATCATTTTTTCAATAAATATTCATCAAACACACTCTAATAAATTCAATTGCCATGATGGGATTCTCCCTTTTATCTTAATATACTACTCTCTCTCTCTCTCTCTCTCTCTCTCTCTCTCTCCCCATATTTCTCTTGCACTTTGTTCTTATTAATATCTCGCGAATGATTTCATAGACCCCATGTTTAACTATGTTTCTGTTATTGAGAACTATCTACATATTCTTTTGCCTTATGTGTAACTGTTAGGATCCATCTCCACAAAAAAGGGAATAGAAAAAAGAGAAATAATAGAAATAGCAAATATGTTTTAATGGGAAAAATGAACAGTAGATTTACTGATTGCTGCTTTGATTCTGTCTCAGTTAGGGGTTACATCGCATGGCTCATCATTTGGAAACCATGGAAGTCAGAAATTGTCGACTTTTTCACTCTTCAGTCGATTCTTGAGAAAGTCCATCAGTCATATTGGTTGGTCACTGTGTTCTTTCTTTTATTTTATTGATTTTCAAATTCCAACTAGAAAAAATGTTCATAATTACAGAGAAGGAAAAGTTTGGATAATTGTATTTGTACTTGTATATTTCAAGTTTTAAACACACATTGGTTTAATAACTAGACACTTATATGCTAAGATCGTCTTACTTAGTTGACAACCTCAGAAGACTTGGAATAAAGATTATAGTACAAGGTAACTTCTGTTCATGAATTGGTTGCTGATGAAGTTCCTTTCAAGTTATCTTCTTTTTTTTTTTTTGCTTAAACTACCAAAAAAAAAAAACCCCACTATAATCTCATTAACTTCTCATCGCCTCTCATTAATAATAGGAAAATCTTTAGCGTTATAATGCGAACTATTGCTCACATAGTAAATTTGTGTTGAAATGAACTTCATCAAGTACAGATGTATGTTAAATCTAATATGAAGTAGAAAAAAGAAATGGAGAACAGATGCTCAATAGTAGATAATGGGTGAGGTCATAATCAATAATTTACATTTGGGAAGAATTGAAATCTCATCCAATCTGAAGTAGTCACTATACAAAATAAATGCAAGAATGAAACAGACCTTTATACTTTGAAATCTTTACTAGTTGAATAGAATAATAATTATGCTGATGATTAGAGAAAGAATATCGTAACTGAGGCTTGAACTTGAGGAGATATATAGAAGCAGAGAAGAAAAAAGAGAGAGAATGAAATCAACTTGAAATAAAGAACAGAAAAGATGCCGGTGGTTGAAATTTAATTCTGCAGGTTAAAAACATCCCTCTTATCTTGAGAAAAGTTTAGCCACAATATTTCCCTATGTGAAAAGGAGAAGATTGGATTTTCTGAAGCTATAGAGAAATGTTTGTAAGAGGTGTTGAATCATTTGATCTAAAAGTTTAAGTAGTTAGAGTGTGTCATTTGTTTATCATATAAAAGTTGCCTTCCAACACGCCCCCTCTTCCTGACCAAAGCCTAAAACATGCACAAATCAAAATGGATAGCGACGAGACTTGAATTATGACCTTTACTTATTCGGATATCATGTTGAACCACTTGATTTAGAAGTTTAAGCTATTAGAGTGGTCACATATATTATCATTGAATATTGTCTTGAACAGATGGTATACTTGCTAAAAGTAGAGCAACTCCATAATGTGAAAGCATAATGAATTAAAAATTTATGAAATATGAAGAATATAAAAGAAACATGTAGAATTGAGGTATTTGATAGAACAGTTAAGGATCAGTTATTTGACTCTGTAATAAAAAAGAACCCCAGAAAGACCATGGATTTGCCACCATTTACATGAACAACACAACTGTAAAGATGCATCTTTCAAGGTATCTCTTGAATGGTTTTGTCGACTCTATCTTGGGTGTATTTTTGTTTTACAGATAATGGCAATTTGGAATCTTCTAGCCCAGGCAGAACAAGCACCATTAATCACGCCGTCGCAGGTAGTTCCTGTTGAATCATGATGCTCCTCTCTAATCTATTTAAATTCATAAAGATTTTTCATGGAATCCCTGTTCTGTTTGCCGTGGCCTTTTCGTAGAGGGAATTGGATATTGGACTTCAAATTCCATGGAATTGTTTGTTCAAATCTGATATTGCTGCCACCTTTAGAATGCATTGTTAGTTGAGCTTCAAGTGTCCAAGAAAACAATTTGTGAGCCATATTTGTTTACTAGCCTTTCTCCTAGTAAAAATTGTATAACTAATAGGGAAAGTGCGAATCTTTTGGGAATATGGTTTTGATATCTTCACAGTAGAATATAAATAAAGAGACTGCCATTTATAAGAGAGATTCAATCTCACTGGAACATGCATATGGTTAGTGGTGGTTGCCAAAGATCAAGCTGTTTAGGATCTTCCAATAAAGACGGCTATGAACCGAATAGAGTGTCATTTTTTTACGGCAAAATTCTGTAGATTCTTCCTTGTTAACACACTTACAAAAAATTCCTTTTATTTGCATTGAGCAAATTTTCCCTATTTTCCTTAGCAACAATGTTTTCCTCCTTTCCTTCCTTTTATTCAAGAACTTTAACAATTAAGAAAGAAGTGAATGGGGGTGTTTTGCAAGTTAATTAAGGCTTGGAACACGGAGTGCGAACGAACATCGATGTTTATAATTCAAAAAGCATTATTCACATTTTAGTTTTAGAAAAAGAAGTAATAAAGAAATGAAGTTAATTAACATTAGTTGTTTAACTTGTCTCCACACATTACTTGCTGAATTTTATTCTGGAATGCATTGCACAATTTACCTAAGTAGCTAATGTGAAACAATCTTTAATCTTTCTTTTGACTCCCATTACTTAAATGAAACATATTTGTTAATGGTTCAGTACTTGAGCAGGAAATTGTCTTTCAGAACTTGTTATCGAGCTTTGGCCTCTCTCTTTGCTTTCGAGTGGCCTTAGCTTATCCATAGTTCTCGTCATGTCAATTTGAATCCATGTATAGCATCTTTTATACTTTACATTCGCATTGTTCTT
Source organism: Fraxinus cuspidata (assembly GCA_903798385.1). NCBI lineage: Eukaryota > Viridiplantae > Streptophyta > Magnoliopsida > Lamiales > Oleaceae > Fraxinus > Fraxinus cuspidata. The sequence continues at coordinate 28,618 of CAIGRP010105613.1, read as the reverse complement.
TTGTAAGTTGATTGCAAATTATCTGAAACTTTTGGAAGTTATATTACTATGCCCCTCAGTCCTTGTCCAATCAAGAAAAATATGATGTTACTCTGGTGAATTTCAAAAATTGGAAAAAGTAAAAATAGTTTCCATGTTTAAGGATTTGAACTTATTTTTATAAAACCATCTTGTTTTATCCTCAGTGCATTAGCCTATGTTTGGCTCATGTTTATAAGCTATTTATACACACTCAAACCACTTATTTCAAGAGACCTATAAACTTATTCATCGATCATTTCTATTTTTTATAATTTAAACGGTTTATAAACACTTTCCTAACACACCTTTAGTTTATCATCTAGTCTGTCTTATTTCTTGCAAAGTTGTACAACAGAAAATCAATAATGTAATCTTAAATCTAATCCAAGATTCTGTCTTAGATTTTAAATTCTTAAACTCGAATGCAAATCCTAGAACCAAGGTCACCCTATGTTGTGTTAATACGTTCATTGCAATGTTAAATGTTTGTCACTTTCTTGCTATAAGCTATAGCTGACAGTGTTTTCATTATTTCTGTGACAAGTTTAGAGTAATATGCATTATTCTGTCTCTATTTGGTGAATGTCCTACCTATATTTTTACCTTTCTTGGATCTCTACTTCGCTAGTTGTTTCTTTTGAACATCATTTTCACTATATGATACTTGTTATTTTACCTGGATATTCTCGATTTCTATTCTTTGCAAAAATTTCGGTACTCAGCTTTTATGGTCACACCTAATTTATTGACTAGATTCCATATGTTAAGTCTGCGTGTATCTGTTTTGTTGTAAGTATCAATCGAGATTCTAGAGCTTATTTGATAAACCTGCCTTTAGTTTTACATAGAAACTATGTAGTTGATGTTTTACGAGGCAGCATTGGTGTTTCAGTGCTACTAGCTAACATTATCACTATTTTACGTCCAGTGAGTGGGATAGGCGTCAACTGGGGGTCACAATCATCACATCACATGCCACCCGAGACAATTGTGCGGATGCTTAGAGAGAACGGGATTCAAAAAGTTAAGCTTTTTGATGCGGATTATGATACATTAAGAGCTCTTGGGAAATCTGGGATTGAGGTTATGGTTGGTATTCCCAATGACATGCTTGCAACCTTTGCTTCCAGCTCGAAGGCTGCTGACAAATGGGTAGACAAAAATGTGTCCCATCATCTCTCTACCAATAACGTAAATATCAGGTAATTCTATACTACGCTTCATTGCGCTAAATTGTAAATTTTCTTATTCACAAGAGAGATTTTCCCCTTAGTAAATGAAGTTTTATAACAAAGTTGGAAAGTATTGGAGTGAAATGATTATTAGCATTCTTAGAAAATCTTCTTTGTGAGTAGTGGGTGTAACGAGCTTGATTGATTCTGTCTTACATGCAAATAACGTTCAATGACCACAGGTATGTTGCAGTTGGAAACGAACCTTTCTTGACAACATATAATGGAACCTTTCTTAGAACAACGTACCCGGCTCTCAGAAATATTCAGCAAGCGCTGATAAAAGCCGGCCTCAGCAATGAAGTAAAGGTCACTGTTCCTCAAAATGCTGATGTCTACTTGAGTTCAACTAGCTTGCCGTCTGGAGGTGATTTCCGAGCCGATATCCATGACTTTGTGGGTCAAATCGTGAAGTTACTGAGTGATAATAATGCTCCTTTCATGATCAATGTATACCCTTTCCTAAGTCTTTATACAGATCCCAGCTTTCCTGTTGATTATGCCTTTTTTGATGGAAATGCGACGCCTCTGAATGATGGTGGTATGAATTATTACAATATGTTTGATGCGAATCATGACACTCTTGTCTGGGCATTGCAAAAGAATGGTTTTGGAAATTTACCTATAATAGTTGGAGAAATTGGGTGGCCAACTGATGGTGATCGAAATGCTAACCTAGAGTATGCACAAAGATTCAATCAAGGTTTCATGGCTCATATTTCAGGTGGAAAAGGAACCCCAATGAGGCCCGGGCCCATCAATGCTTATCTATTTAGCTTGATGGATGAGGATAATAAGAGTGTTGATCCTGGAAACTTTGAGCGGCATTGGGGAATTTGCAGGTACGATGGACAACCCAAATATCGTCTCAACCTTGGAACCACTAACTTAGGATCTCTCATCCCAGCACGAGGTATAATTTATTTGGAGCAAAAATGGTGCATAATGAAGCCAAATGCAAAACTTGATGGTTCTGACGTCGTCCCAAGTGTAAGCTATGCTTGTGCACGTGCTGATTGCACAAGCCTCGGTTATCAGACATCGTGTGGCAATTTGGATTCTCATGGGAATATTTCATACGCTTACAACAGCTATTACCAGAAGAACAATCAACTTGATGATGCCTGCAAATTTTCAGGTCTTGGAACAATCACGAAAGCTGATCCATCAACTGAAAGTTGCAAGTTCAATATCATGATCAAGGCGTACTATGGGAATGCTGGACGATTACCAAGCTGTGTTCTGAGGACATTGACATTGGTTGCCATTGTATCTATCTTTTTGATGACTAATCTGTGATTTTTGACTTGGGTTCAACTGATCTTACTAGCATATTAAGTGTAGAATTGGTGTGATTTATTTTTTCAAAATTTGGAGGTTTACATCGACATTATTACATGATGGTATTTTCTTGCACATTTGAAGTATATTTTGTCACTGACGGAGAGTTGTAGCTCAGGTTGTGTCATTTCTGTTCTGTACATTGTTCCTTATTCTTCTTGAGAATCCTGAGTAACTGGTCAAGCTGTTAAAGTAGTTAAAAGTAGTGACAAATCTCGTCAGGGAAATGGGTTGAATAGAAAGGCCATTCAATCCAAATCTCTTTTGGAATTTTTAGTTTTTCCAAATTTGCAAGGCAGGATTGAGGAGTGGACAGAATACAATGTAGAAAGGGAAAATTGCACAATTGTCCCCAACCTATTTTCTCATTAACAAGTAAATTCTCACCTTCAACAATGAGCAGTTTGTAAATGGTTCAAATTCGTGTTAAGTCGTTTTCTAATCGAAAAATGTTTAATTTTATGAAGCCAAGTTATGGTTTACAACTTGAACTTAATACTAGAAATTTGAAGTGGGGGAGGTTTTTACGAGGGTATATGACAATTTAACAAAGATTTGGAGATGTATTAGACTATGCTAAACATTATTAAATAACAAAGGAATGGAAGAATATCTAGCCCTGCCCAGTAGGAGAATTGGTGAGAAGTCAAGGCTAATTGTTTGACCCCAACTCTTAATTTTTTTAATTTTATTATATATTTTTATTTTAAAATTTAAATCATATTTTAAAAATAAAAACTAAAATTAAAAAAATAAATAAGCAAGCATGGTGAAAAATAAAATATTTAATCTCGTTGTGCCTCCGAAAATCCCCAATGGGGTTGGGGATGGCCGACACACCGTTGCCATCACTAGTCCAGCACAATCTAATGAAGATGTTGCGAAATTATTTCACAAGTGGACGGTATCATTTACACGTAATATAGGATAAGTAGAGTGTCAAACTTACAAGAATATTTACGCTTTAACTTTAATTAAAATAAGATTTAATTTTACTATATAAAAAAAGGTCTAGTATGAAACGCACACAATTAATGATTTTGGATTTGATTTTAGTTATACCTAATTTTCAACTAAAAATAAGCAATTGAAAAGTAGGTAAATGTCGGGATTTAATCACTAAAGGCCCTAGTTACTGAATTCACCATTATTTCCTACTTTAATGTTTAATTATCCATCGTTAACCAACTATTATTATTATTATTATTATTATTATTGTTATTATTATTATTATTATAAGACAATCAATATTCCTCGCATGCTCATTTTTCCACTTAAGGTAAATTAATTCAAAATTTTATCTAAAAGTCGATTATATTTTGTTTGTCCCAAATGGATAAATATAACAGGTTCTATAATAAAAAAATCATTTGCAAGAATTAAAAACATCAAGAACACAAGGATTTTACGCTACTAGGGCCCAAATGTTCAGCCAATAGACCTAATCACCACGTTAAGCATTTATGAAATAGATTACACTCCAAATTTACTAGAATCAACAAAGAATATGTACAAATGTACGAAGAAACCGTGTTTTTCTTTCGCCTCTCTATATTACAATAAATTATTGATGAGAACCCACGTAACAAACGAAACTCATACAAAATTTATTCAATCCCAAAAAAGTCAAGAATCAATGTTTAATCTTGATTCAAAAATATTGAACAAATGAACCAACGGAATCGCCGACAATATGTTGACCCTGTGATTGCAAGACTTAAGAACCTCACTCGATTTGGATGAAGAACAAAAAGAAAGCAATAATGTCTTGCAATTAATTTCCAATAATTGTCTATTGTACAATGAAAATAATAACTCTATTTATATGGAATCCCTAAAACCCCAGTCGAAACGAAATTAAACTCTAAAAATAATAAAAGATGTCACAAAATAGAGTTTTAACTAAAATAGAAGATTGCGCGAAATTTAAAAAATTCGCTGCCAGAAGTATACTATGCGGCCGTATAGTATAAATCTATGCGATCGCGTATATTATTCGAGCCCCTTCACTGTGGGCTCAGTAAAGGGGCATGTGACTTCATGCCCTGAACAACTATGTGGTCGCAATCAAGTTTCTCTATTTCGTTTCATCTCTCATGCCCAACATGAAACTTGTCCTTTTACTTACCATGATCAATGCTTCATCTACCGTGGCTTGAGCAAGCCACGAAGCAGAAGTGCAGAAAATTAGAGAAAAAACCCTAGAAACACACACAACAATACACTAAACCCCTGTTTGGGCTCCATTATTTCACATTTTGATGAGGAGAATAGTAATTTTTTTTTTTTTTGGAAATATATGGTTGAAAAAGAAGAAAAAGTTAAGTTTAAATTTAAATTTAATATTATTTTATTAAAAAATGCGTTCAACGAATGAACGCATTTGGGAGTTAAAACATCAACATCAGCCCAAAAGTCACTTAAATCCAAGAGTTGAGAAGTGGCCACATGTATGGCCACACACACACACACACACACACAAAAGATAAAACTAGAATATGAGTTAAGATGCACAAAATATATATCTATCTTCTGCAGGATATAACATTTTCTGTTATTTGAGCTAGAACATGGAATACCTCTCAGTATAATCAGAGTCCCCAAATAATCCTAAATTTAGCAAGATAACAGGCTATAATCAAAGCAATAGCAAACAATCAACACAACAATAATTTGAATTAAAAACGAAATTATTAATTGAAGACTTAATCGTAACCTTAATAACAAATGTTTAGCCAAACATTATTGTATAATACGAATACAAGATATTGCATGAAATCATAACCCGAATGTGTATGAGAGAAGAATACAAACTCGAATGATGAATCTCTTAATCTTGGATCACACTTTTTTCGTTGTTCAATAAAACTCGAGAAATGAGAAGAATAGCTCATGTATTGCTCTAGGATCTTCTATGATATGATTTTTTTTGTTTGATCTAAATTACCTATATTTATAAATCTTCTACGTGTCTTAGAACTCTCGCCCTGTAAATAACTAAAATGCCCTTGATTTTACTCAAAATCCAAAAAATCTCATTTACCAAACAATGCCAACAGTGGTCGCGAGTAAACCCCATGGTCTTCCGCAAGCTCCAAGGACTTCAGTATTCCAAATTAGTTCAACTGCGGCCTCGAGCTGCAATTTTCACTTTATTGCATACTTGGTCCCCGTCTTTAAACATTATCAACTTTAGTCCTTTAACTTTCAAGTTCATATATTAAGGTCCTCCAACTTTTTATTATGTCCAAACCAGTCCTAAAACTTTAAAAATATTATACTTTGGTCCTCAAACTTTTGATTTCTTCAAGTTTGGACGTTCAAGTTATGAAAATGTTCAAGTCGATCTCCAAAAATCTGATTTCATCCATTTTGGTCCCCAAACTTATCAAATCATCCAATTTTATGACCGTATAATGCAATTCCATCCTTTTTGTGCTAATTAAATTCTAGATCTCTTCATTTTGCTTTGTTTAGTTTCTAGTTGAGGATTTAACCTATAAAAGTTAAGTATAATCACTCAATTAATCAATTTTAAGTAATTTTAAGAGTTTAAATAAACGTGTAAAATACACTTTTTGAAAGATAAGTTGAAAAACTTGAATTCATGGCATTTTCATATCATAAATTTAAATCAAACTATCTCATTTAAATTCGAATAAAAATGGAATTTATTTATCAATAATTTATATAAAAACTATGCGCATAGTCAAATAATTCATTAGAGGATTAGTTCAAAAAATTCATAATGATTGAAAAGAGAATTTGTATAACATAATATAGAGTAGGAGGGCACATAAGAAAGCAACATGAGTCCTCTTGATTACAAAGTCGGTAATTATATATATGATATAGGTTCAGCTAATTAAAGTACTTATGTTTGTTAGTGCTCAACACAACATGATATGAAGCAGTACAATAAAATAAATCGAGAATACGTGTGTAAAAATCTAATGCTTCATATCCTACCAACTGAATAAATGTCTTAACATCAATATTGCCATATAGGAATACTCAGCACACAATTAAAAATAGTTTCTTAGTCATAAATTAATCCATCACTAATGACCTCTGTAATTGGCTAAGATGTTTGAAAATCTCTAATCTTAAATGTTGAGAAGATTAATTAAATAAATATTTTACCTCAACTTAATACTTTAAATAAAATAACGCCGAATTCAACGTGTTATTTTAATAGATAAAAGTTTCAAATTCAAATTACTATTTCTTGTCCACAGAAATGAATTTGATCCCCCACACGAGAGACACGTCAAAAGATGTATACAGTAAAAAAAAAATAATTCGTTTCTCTTAAATATTATTAAGAGAATATTCTAAGCCCTTGTATGTGGGTAATTGATTTTATCGTAACTGCAGGATTTATTCATTGACATACTTTAGCAAGATGGTGGCTCGTTTTAGAGTTGGATTGAACTATTCGTTTGAACTCAGTTGACTTTGATGTTATATTAAGATTTTTAGTTCTATTTTAAAATGTTACATATTACAAAGAGTGGCTTGTCTGAACTGTTTATTTGTCAAACTAAAATTCAAATCTTTACTTATGTGCTTTCCAGATAAATTTTGGAACTCATAATGTTGAGTTCAGTCCTTATATGTGATTTAAGATAGATTGAACTTTTAAACAATAATTAAATAATATTACCCTATATCAAAAATAAAATAAAATTGCAACACTCTAAATCAATGAGTTTGGGCAGTCCTTTCATTATTCATGACCACTTGAATACGATGTAGAAATTTTAACAAATTCTATTAAATTGATGCATTAATTGAAGCTACAAAACTAGGTGGGATTTGAATGTTATTGCATGTTTTAGAAAATGATTATATTCGAGTCCGACCTATACTTCACAATCCTTTTATAACTTTTGCACACATTTATCCAATCGAAAATATTGCACACTTTATGAAGCAGTTGACTGATGTCCTAATTGGAATTCTAATAGATACATTTTAGCTTAATAGCACAAAACGTCCCTACGTTTGACACTTCTTGTGAAAAACGTCAATACGTTTCATTTTTTTGCTTTTTCACCCTTATTTCAACGTTTTATTGCGGAAAACATCATTTTTTACATTTTTTGACTTAAAATGACCAATATACATTTCTATTTAAATAAAACAAAAAAAAAGAAAAAAGAAAAATAAAGAACAAATTTCAATCTTACTCCTAAACTTTTTTAAAAAGTGCAAATGAGTGCAAATAAATTATTAAAATATTAAAAATAACCAAAAATAAAAACTATTTCTCTCTCCCCTTCTTCTCCTCCCCCACCAAACGCACCACCAATGTACTGTGCTGAGAAAAGGACAATTACATAACTNAAAAGTGCAAATGAGTGCAAATAAATTATTAAAATATTAAAAATAACCAAAAATAAAAATTCTTTTTCTCTCCCCTTCTTCTCCTCCCCCTCCCTCAACCACCATGCCTGGAGTTAATTGTTTCAAAGGTCACTGAACTTTACAAAGTGTCACGTTTCACTCACTGAACTTTACGTTGCACAACATAACTCACTGAACTTAGTAAAATTGCACTCCATTACTCACTGGGCTGATTCCGTCTACACCGTTTGCAAACGTGGACGACGGTGTTGAAATTTGACCGTTAAATGACTCCAACTCGACAATGATCAGCCATGTCATCCGCAAACACGTCTCTTCAACGGTCACTGAACTTTACAAAGTGTCACGTTTTACTCACTTAACTTTACATTGCACCCAATCACTCACCGAATTTAGTAAAATTGCATTCCACCACTCACTGGGCTAAATCAATCTACATTATTTGCNCTCTTCAACGGTCACTGAACTTTACAAAGTGTCACGTTTCACTCACTTAACTTTACATTGCACCCAATCACTCACCGAACTTAGTAAAATTGTATTCCACCACTCACTGGGCTAATTCCGTCTACGTCGTTTGCAGACGTGGACAACAGCGTAAATATGTGGCTGTTAAATGACTCAATCTCGACAGGGTTCAAGTGAAGTCATATACGCCTCAACGCACATGTAGTAGGGATCATTACAATCGTTATTGTAACTACATTTTCATAGTCCATTGGTACATTGAGCAATTCAAGGCAGATTCAGAGTGGAAAATGAAAAGTATGCATGCTACAATAAAGGAGGACTTGAAGATAAATATTACTATAAATGTAGCTTGGAAGGTGAGAATATATGCTAAACAACTGATTAACGGGACTATCAAAGAACAATTTGGGTCACTATTATGCGGCTGAGGTTTTAAGGACTAATCCATGATCCACAGTGATGATAGCACTTAATAAGCAGGTTTTTCAGGTTTTCCAATTGATCGTATTTTCCCATCTCTGGACTGGTACGAGGGACATTTGGAGCCAATCAATACAAGCAGGCACACTTCGGAAGAGAGAAGAAGACGTGTGAATATTTGTAATGGCTAATGTTTATCATTTCATTTGCATGTGAGCGAGCGTGCATGTTATGTTCTGTTGGGAATTCATGAAATAGTTCGTCACTGTCGAGATGGAGTCATTTAACAGCCACATGTAAACGCCGTCGTCCACGTCTGCAAACGGTGTAGATGAAATTAGCCCAGTGAGTGATGTAGTGCAATTTTACTAAGTTCAGTGAGTGATTGGGTGCAACGTAAAGTTAAGTAAGTGAAATGTAGCACTTTGTAAAGTTCAGTGACCGTTGAAGAGACGTGTTTGTAAATGACATGGCTGATCATTGTCGAGTTGGAGTCATTTAACGGCCAAATGTCAACGCCGTCGTCCATGTCTGCAAACGGTGTACACGGAATTAGCCCAGTGAGTGACGGAGTGCAGTTTTACTAAGTTCAGTGAGTGATGATGTGCAACATAAAGTTCAGTGAGTGAAACGTGACAATTTGTAAAGTTCAGTGATCGTTGAAACAATTAACTCCCATGTCTGTGAGCAGTATTGGTCCAGCAAGGAGGCGGCAAAGTCACCAAATTATGTGAAAAATACACAAAAATATCAATCAAATACCAATGCCAAATCGCGTAAGCATCAGCATTCACCCCACCTTGGACAAATTTATCATCAGTATACCCTCCCGCCAAGTCATGGCACACCAAAATCTACTGTCTCTTAGGCAAATCGCCCTTCAACTTCTCAGTAGCCTTGTTGAAAGGGTAATGAAACGATTTAAAGGAAGCCCGCGATTCCAATTCCTCGAGTGTTTTCAGAGGGTACGAAATTGGAACCGCCGGCGCTAAAGGATCGAACGGCGGCGGAGTATCGCTTATTCCGGTGGATGGATTGGATTGGATTCTTCCAGTGGTCGTGGTCCTACTACTCACTCTCGAAATCTGCTACAGGTATACACGCATCGTAAATTTTCTAAAATTCCAATATTTCGTCGTCATTTTCACTTTATTTAAGCCTCATTAGTTTCATTTTTTTTTCGGGGTTTTTGCAGTACTAGAGAGAGCTCATGGTTAAACATGGTTTTAACTGTTCTGCACATTTTGTTCATAGTTTTCGTAATAGTGGTTGGGTTCTGGAGAGGTGAGTGGAAAAATTTCACTGAACCCGAAAATCCGAAAAATCCTGGCGGGTTTCTCCCGTTTGGTGCTTCTGGTGTGTTCAATGGTGCTGCTGTGGTGTATTTGGGCAATATCGGTTACGACGCCGTTTCCACGATGGCTGAAGAGGTCAAAAATCCGGTTAAGGATATCCCAGTCGGAGTTTCCGGCTCGGTTATCATTGTCACTGTTCTTTACTGCTTAATGGCTACTTCAATGTTCTACATGGTAATTATTCTTTTCTAGACCAGTTTCTGAATGACTAAAATAATTTAATTCAATATTTAATTCATTAGGTACAATCCTGCAGTGCAGACATTCAAGAAAGTAGTGACGGTCATTATCAACAAATTGGAGTTGTTTTTTATGCTAGTGTATGTGAATATCTAACAGTTATTAATTATATATTTGCATTCATTTGCACTTTTTAAAAATGTTTAAGAGTATGATTGTAATTTGTTCTTTATTTTTTGTTTTATTTAAATAGAAGAGTATATTGGTCATTTTACGTTAAAAATGTGAAAAATGATGTTTTCCGCAATGAAACGTTGAAATAAGAGTGAAAATGCAAAAAAATGAAACGTAGGGACGTTTTCCGCAAGAAGTGTCAAATGTAGGGACGTTTTGTGCTATTAAGTCATATCTTTTTCAACCATTATGTGTGTTATCGATCATAGTTGTGTTGTCCTTTTTTTTTGGTTGCGGGCATCAACACATTCAACAATTCAATAAATAAACGATATTGAAACTCCACTTCTTGAGTAGGAATAAATCTTAACTTTGCAGAAGTGAACACGTGGCATGTTCAGCTTTCTTGTGAAGGGGGGTGTGAATGATTGCCTACATTTCAAGTGGACATTTTAGTTTAATTAATAGTGCGAAGAGAAGGTCCAATTCCAAATTGTTCAAGAATAGTAATGTGAGTTTCTCAATCATTGGACTAAGAAATAATCAGTTTGGTGAGGGCACGAAAGGAATATAAATTAGAGGTAGAGTGTCACTTTAACTTAATGAAAGTCATCACTATAAAAAAATCTACATTGTGGTTAATGAAGATTATTGATCAAAACAAAGGTAGCTTCGAATTGTAGACCTCAAGCTAGAGCTTCCATGGACAACATCTATAGTCTTTATTGACATTGACTTTCAGCTAAAATACATGACATTCAGGTGTCTTTTAGTGTATCAGCGTGGACTTTGTACCAAATACAAATACTCATTCACTTCACATCAAGCGCATATTGAAAGTTACTAGTACAACCTTAAAATCACCTACATCAAGTGCATATTGAAAGTTACTAGTTCAACCCTAAAATCACCTAATAGGTAAATAACGCGAAATTAAATTTATCAATTAAAAGTAACAAGTCACTTTTTTATTTTTCTAGATATTTATTCAATCAAATCAAGTTATCCTATATTAATTTGCCACAATAATAATTAGAGAAATAAATAACAAAAGATTTGATGACAATAGAATCCCTAATTGGATAAAAACTCCGGGATCAAATCAGTATTTTCCACTATAGATAATAAAAACTTAAAGTATGATATGGTTTAGAAAACCCACCAGACTCGCTAATCTAATTACTGCAATCTCCAAGACCCGGTGAAACGTGCTTCACTCAAACCCGATCTCGATCTTTTGGAATTGTTTATCTCTTGTGGAACACTAAGAATGCCTCGTTCTTTTATTCTTCATGTGCTTATAGTCTAACATCTCTCAATTTTTAACAACCTTTGAAAGCTATTGAGAAAGTACATTCCTATAATACCTAGGAAGTTTGTGTTTTGGATTGTATGAATTTGATGTTTTTCCTAAACTTGTAGTTGATTGATCTAAAAAATCAAAATGTTAATCTAAATATTTGGATGTATTATTGGATCTTGAAATAATGATATAAGAATGTAAAACAATGATCAACCACCCCAAAAACGTAATGGCCATTAAGTATTTATATTAGGAGGAGTTTATGTAGTATATGATAGATAAAATTCTTAAAAAATGTAAACTAGAGTATCTCGGAAAATACCGTTGCTCGAGCGTCAGGCTAGAGATAGACGAGTGAGAAGTGTGTCACTCGAGCGAGAGTCGGACGACAATGATTCTACTTTGGACGCTCGAGTATCAGTTATGTGACAGACTAGTATAAATTCAGCAACTCTTTTTACTCGTTCCATACTCGAACCCGAATACTCCTAATTCCTCAATACAACCATAAAAAAGATCCTTAACTTTTACCCTAATCATATTCTTTATGACAATAATTTTGTCCAAAAAATTGTCAATACAACTAAAAACCTAACACATAAGATCAGGAATTGCAAGTCAACATCGGAATAAGGGCCGAGCACAAAGCCTTAAATAATGGTTGAGATAAAGGGACCTACTCGACTTTTATGGATGTATGAGATGCTATTTACCCGAAAAATACATAAATCTCCACTTAGATAACTGGGATAAAGGGGTGTACTTGTATGGCTGCGAATGAATGATAGTACCATTTATCAAAAACACGTATTTCCACTTAAAAAGCTAGGATGAAGGGGCATGTTTAACTTGTAGGGCCATGTACAGACTACTATTTATTAAAAAACATAAGTCTCCACTTGAAAAGTTGCAATAATAAGGTGTACTCGATCCGTATGATCGAGCATGAGCTACTATTGCTCATAAAAATATCAACTTGGAAAGCTTGGATAAAGGGGGTACTGTACTCGACTTGTATGACCGATTATAACTACTATTTATAAAAAACATAGGTCCCTACTTAAAATCTTGGGATAAATGGATGTGGTCGACTTGTGTAGCCTTGCAAAAACTATTATTTTGTAAAAAAATACAGGTCCTTACTTAATAAGCTAGGATAAATGGACGCACTCGACTTGTATGGCCGAGCACAAACAGCTATTCATTAAAAAACACAAGTCTACACATGGAAAAGCCAATGTACTATCTTCAAAACTCTTGTTTAAACCATCAAAAAAGGCTGACAGCTAACCCCACTAATTCCCAACTATGCATCAACCTTTCTCCCCAATATCTTAAACAATAATGCCCCAATTAAATTGATGATAATGGTTAAGGTAATTAGCCATCTTAAAAGATGATCATTTAATATTTTGTCCTGTTTTGAGTTACATTTTTAAAAACTGATAATTTTCTTCAAACTTTTTTCAATTGCATAGTCTCTCAAAAGATTTATTTTGAGAGTAAACAAAACTTTTTTCCTAGTTTTCAACCACACATTCTTCAAAAAGTCACTTTATATAATTTTTTCCTAAAAAAAAATGGGGCTTAAACAGTGGCTACCACAATCCTCCGCCATTAAAGCAAAACTTCAACTAGGTTTATTTTTTATTTTTCAAAGACAGATCCTCAAAATCCTGCGCTATAAATTCGTTCCATTGCAAGCCATCTTCATATATTCATTTACTCCACAGTTTTTTAATTAGTCTATGCTTGCAATGTCTTCTACTGCAGCAGAAGAAACAGAAGCAGAAACTGATGAAAATGGAAGAGGAAAAAGCAAATAGGGAAACTAAATGCATGGCAGAAAAACAAATTACTGAGAAGGGTAATTAAAGGCAGGATAAAGATGCCGGTATATTCGTGCACCAGCTACGAAGAGAATAAGTAGCCATTTTATCATAAGGTTCTCAAGTGTCCATGTAATTAAAGGGCTTGTTAATGTACATTAAATTCTGCTGAAAAACACGTGTTTGTGTGTTTAGTAGATGCTTGAGCTTTTTCCTTACTAAGGATGGCAACGGGGTAGGTTCAGGGCACGTTTCCAGCCTCGTTTAAATTTTTTTTTTTTCAATTTTTTTATAATAGTTTATTAATTTTTTTTAAATTCTTGGTGGCCCCGTCCCGCCAACCCGTTCGGGGCGGGGTTTTTAGCCCCATTTGGGGCCCCATCGGGGCGGGGCGGGGCGGGGCGGGGCGAATTGCCATCACCATTCCTTCTTTCTTTTTTTGTTTTATGTGAGAGTACGGTAATTAGTTGTGTGGGAGGTTTTTTTTTTGTTTTTGTTATAGTAGCATATTTGGTACACAAGACTATTAATTTTTATTTGAATTTAAGCACTCGATCAACCTCTACCTATGATAGCAAGGCAATCTTGAAAATACTTTTCTATAGCTTCATTCTACTTGAATTGTCATTTCTTTAACGTGGTATGATGGTTTAATAATCTGTCAAGAGTTTCTCACAAGCGTCTTTATAATAATACCAACTAAAGTATGAAATGCCTCTCAAGAATTTCACATCGGTGGGAGGTGTCTACATAGTCATACTCTCAATTTTCAGATGTATTTTAATCAAAACCCTCTCTGAAATAATACGATCCTAAAAATCTATCTATGATTTTCCACATTTGTTTTTTGACGGTTCAACATAAAACTTTTGTTCCCTTCATTGAAAAAGATGATCTAGCGTGAAAAATTTGTTTGCTAATTAATTCTGATTTAAGTTGACGTAAATGCATCTTGTTGTGTGTCGTGCTTTTTTTTTTCTTTTGTTTAATTTCATTCACTTATAAAAATTACATTTTAAAAGCACAATTTGTTTAACAATTTGTATTTTTATATCAAGTCACCATTTATGTTAGCAGTTGGATACAACAAGAATGTCTAAATTGGTATAAAAATACATGTAGGGGTTACTCTACACTTGTACATGACTCTTTACTTAATGAGCGCTATAATGAACAAATGACTACCCATATTGAGAGCTTGGTCACCTAAGTCCCAAGCTATGTTTTTATTCGAAGTTAGTCATTACATTTATGATAATTCTTTGTGTACATGATATTTTACCTAAATAATGGACCAATGGCGGCCTGAATTGACGGGGGCACCTGATGTTTATTATCAGTAATCACCGCCTCAAAATCTCAGTCTCACAGCCAAAGAGGAAACTCTAGAAATTACATTCACTCGTAGAATTCCACAACATTGCTCTGTTCATGGATCTTTACGAGAAACGGGTTGTCCTAATAACCGGATGTTCAGGTGGGGGCATAGGCCACGCGCTGGCCCGTGCTTTTGCCTCCAAGAATTGTCTGGTGGTGGCCACCGCCCGGTCACTGGCGTCGATGTCTGATTTTCAAGATGACCCACGATTCTTCCTCCAAGAGCTCGACGTATCATCCGGAGAGAGTGTTCATCACGCGCTGTCGACTACTCTGGAGAAGCTCGGCCGCATAGATATTGTAGTCAATAATGCTGGAGTACAGTGCATTGGTCCCCTTGCTGAGGTCCCTTTATCCGCAATTGAACAAACCTTTAATACTAATCTTTACGGTAATAGACTCTTTTTGCTCTTTATAGTGTTATGGTTGTATTTTAACTTAGATTAGTTGAATTGAAATTTTTGCTGTCAGTTCTTAGTTGGCTTGTGTGTAATGTGCTTGGAAATGCTTTTTCAGCAATTTTTTGACCTCATCGGTTCCCTTTGCTGAGGTCCCTCAATGAGTGTATCGTTTAGTTAGTTCTTGGATTGGTCCGAATCAATATGATCTTTTTCGTAATTTGAATGGGTTTCTTATTTATGTCATCTGATTTTATTGTTTGAGGTTAAAAGCAGATAAGGCTGTATTCAAGAAGTGGATATAGATGTCTTGTAGCTATTGTGATGATGTATTTGCACTTGATGATTAAATGATTGCATCGTTTAGTTATTTCTTGGACTGGTCTGATTCAAGATGATATTTTTCAAACTTTAAATTGGGTTTCGTATTTAGTCTCTTCTGATTTTGTTGTTTGAGGTTACATGCAGATAGAGTTTTACCTGGTTATTGTTGTTGATATAGTACTTTATTTTGGCTATTACCGGTCATTAGAACGATTGTGTATTTCAATTATATAGTTTCGGAAGTGTTCGATGACTAAAAAAATCACAGCTACAAGTAGTGTCTTGTTATTAATGAAAGATGTTAAAAAAAAAAAAATAGAGTTCAACTTAGGAGGGGTGCCTAGGCCTCACCTCCAGCAAGAGGTAATAAAAACAAGTCAGTCTTGTCCCAAAATAATGTGGGCCATACAGGAGATGAATCAAGTAGAATTTGGTCAAAATTAATCTGTTATACATGTTAGGTGGTGACCGTTTGCTGGCTGGTGTGGGTTGGTGGCAGTTTTAGTAGGGTCTGGTGGTTTAGCCATCCCTTAACGGGGGAAGTTAGAGAGAGCATTATTCTGAACAGAAATTTATGTGAACAGAATTTAATATAAGGAGTTAGGTCATTGTGATTACTTTTGGGCTACAATTTTTTTGGGTATTTTTTTCTGTAAGATTGCTATGGGAGTATTTTGTTATAGGAGTATTAATTCTGATCACAGAGGCCTCATATTCAAGTCTCTTGCCAGGTTCATGATTAATACATAACTCCTATCTCTTTGGCACCTAAAATTTGAGTGATATTGAATATTGTTTTCCTTTAAGATTTTAGAATTTATGTGCCAGAGTACTCTTTTCCAAATTAGCATTATGAGATCACTTTTCATGTTTTTGTGTGTCCTTGTGTTTCAAAATATGAATATATTCTGTTAATTTCCTTGTTCTTCTTTAGGGTAATTAAGAATTGTATTTAATTAATTGCTAAACTACCTGTTAGTTTCTTTGGCATCCCAAGCATTTTTTCATTAAGGTTGATATTGTGTTTTTCTACATAGGTGCATTGAGGTTAATCCAAGCCGTGGTCCCTCACATGGCATCTAGGAAGAAGGGTAAAATTGTTAACATCGGAAGTGTCACTGTTTTGGCCCCTGTACCATGGGCAGGTGCTTACACTGCATCAAAAGCTGCTCTACATGCACTAACTGATACTTTGAGGTTCGTGCAAATTTTCTTATATTCCTGATTTTATTTTTAATCTACTGTTAATTTAGACAATATTTTAAAGGAGCTAAATCTTCCTCTTGTTCAAAGAGGAAGTTGTAGTAGTGGAACTTAATTTATTTTCAGCGTTTTTAGACTGCAAAGCTGCAGGTTGCTTTCATTGATAAATATTTGAGCTTTGGATGTAGAGTTTTACTTTTGGCCCTCCTGTTCCTTGGTTGGATCATTAACAGGCATACTTATTCGGAAGAAGTGATTATGGTATATGTTGTAACTGATGAAGCTCGAAATTTGATGCAAATAACTGATCATCCATAAAAAAACAATTACAGGATAGAGTAATTGACACAGAACGTAATGAACAAGAAAGAGACTCGTAGAAGCAGGAAAAAAGGAGAAGAAAAGGGAGAGAATAAAGAGAAATTGGAGGGGAAATATGAGTTTATTCAATAATCAAGTCTAACTATTACAATGCATAAACCCACTTGGGTTTCAAGTAACTTAATTTAAGTAGGAAAACAACTAAAACAATAATAAAAACTGCTATAAAACCTAGAAATAAAATTTTAATTACGTTTCCTAAAATAAGTATTTAATTTGGAAAGTCTTCCATATAATCTCTACTAGTAATCACATCGGTAACTAAGCAACAACTATGACTTAAAATGCACATGGTGTGCTTTTAAGGTGAACTCTGGAAGCCATTTACTTATGGAATAGTGGAGAGAGGAGAAATTGTTCATGTTTAGTCTTGATTTAGGATGTTTCATCACCTTACTGTTCCTGTTTTATCATTGTGGTGGATTATATAGAAGAAAGAAGTTACCCATAGATGCAAAGAGAGACACAGGATTTACTTGATGTAATTTAACGGTAAGAAGAATAAATGCTGGAAAAAAGTTTAAGACTATGCTTTTATCGTGGATTTGGAGCTTTAAGCATTTTAAGACTGGGACAATTACTTCTATTGTTTTAGATTTGAGCACCCAACTCGAAGATAAGATCAAGAATTTTAATAGGTATGGGACTTGTTTTATGATCTCTTCTGAATACAATACAGTATTATTCATTTTGGATTTGGGTTGTGTGTATGTCTCCTATAAATTCTACTGGTAACTAATTTAAAATGATTAAAAGTAAATCCAGAAATGGAAGAGGTCCAAGCCTGATGCAAGTATTATTAAAAAAAAATTGGGCCGATTAAAATGAAAACTAAAAGTTGAAGAGGTACAAGCATGACACAAGTGTTCTAAAAAAATCTAAGGTTTTTGATTACGAACTGCAACCTTTTAAGTTAAAACCCTAAGTCTCAATATGGTATTGGATCTAAACTAGCTCAAACGAGCAATTTGATTGGTCTATAATCGCATGTCGTGCAAACCTCCTACTATGGGCCGCTATGCCAAAAGAGAGAGAAATCCATACATCTCTTTCCTTTTTCGCTACCATATCGCAACACGGGGGACATGGGGACACAAAAAGAGGAATTCTATCAACTTGTTTCAACCTAGGATAATAGGCTCATGAACTTGATCTTACTTCAATGTCGAGACATAAAGAAGACATTGAGTTCCTCTCGAGGTTCACAACCTAATTCTTGCACTAATATAACAAAATGAATCCCAGTGCAACCTCTCATAATCTTTATCACTAGAGCACACAATAATTCGAAGAGCCTATGAAGAGGAAAAATAGCTTCCAAGCTCCGAATGTAGATAGAACGAGGGATTGAGTAAGAGAGAGAGAGAGAGAGAGAGATGGATTATGATATAGGATTAGGTGTACATAAATATTATGTGAGATTATAGCTCCATTTGGGTGTTGGAAATTGGAAAGATGTGGGTTTCCGGCTGTTGACCATTATACATTGAAGTCGCCCCTTATCATTCTTCTGGTTGAAGCTAGTAGCCTTGTAGTGTTACTATTCATTGTTGTTTATTTTCATGTGCAAAAAGGGAATGGTTCTTTAGAACTGATGATAATTTGAATTTTGTGGTTGTTCACTTTTTTCTTTCTTTTCTTTTTTTTTTCTTCTGTAATTTTAATAGGTAATCTTACTTTAATACCTTTGAAACAGACGCACATCCTTTGGGATACATTTTGAAGTTTATAAGTTTATATTTTTAGACATCTAGAAATTGGACCACATTATGATTAAATTGAAACTTTGGGATTAACTTGTTGGTGCTGGAAATTAGGGATAAACCTGATTTCGTTTTGAAACTTCAGGACTATTACTTCTATTTTGAAACTCTACTAATATGACCAGATTAGGACTAGTCTAACTAGACCTAATGCATTGAGAGAGAACAAGATTTTGTTCACATCAATTTTTACTTGATAGTTAGGCTAGCCTAATTACAGACAAGATTAAGGGAAAAAAGTTCGATAGATTTTTTTGCTAACTTAAGAAGGAAAATTCATTATGGTTGAATGTTTAACCATATAAAAAAGTTTAAATACATTATTTTTCTAGAAAAACAAACATAACGACTGTATGTTTCGTCATCCTAACTGGATTACACTTGATCAACTCCTACAAGAAATTGGACATGCTATGTTCTATGGTTCCGAATGTTGGGCTGTTAAAGGTCAAAATGTCCTTAACATAAATGTAGAAGAAATGAAGATGCCAAGATAAATGTTTGATCACATTAAATTAGATAAGATAAAAAATGAGAATACACGACATCAACTCGAGTTGGAAAATATTGTTGATAAATTAGGGAAAACATGACTTAGATGGTCTATAATTTAATTAGAACTAAAGAGAATGTCGTCCATAAGAGTCACGCGGTTGTCATAGAACAAAGTTAAAAGAGAGGAGTGCATAATTAACTGAGCCTGTTGTTGTTGCTAAAGATTTAGTTTCTTTAGATCTTCCAGATCCAGCAATGAACCTAATGTGGTGGAGTAAAAAAGATTCTTATAGTGGAGCCTAAATTTATTAGGAACAAGACTTAATTTATTGTCTTTTTGCTGTGTATTTTCCTACTACAGTGAAGAAACCAAGTGATAAAGAATGAATAGAGTATGTGATGGATGTCATATTAGATTATTATATGATGACTTTTCTTGTTTAGATTCTTATTTTGAAAAAAAGTTATTAAGGTTTATTTACTAGGTTTTTTAAAATTTTATTATGTTTATTTACTAGATTATCTAGGATTTGATTAGATGTGTCCTACTTAGAATACCTCAAATTCCCATGTATTCTTTCATTTTAATATTAATTCAAGAAGTTGACAACACCTATTTGAATTGAAGATCAATGTTCCTATTTTATTTGATAAATAATCTCTCTCGAGTAATGTTAAAACCATCCTCACATATGACCTTAATATATCTCTATGAATGTTGTGAACATATGAAGATGTATTAAATCACAAGAACATTCAATAAGATCTTGCAAAGCATGAAGGTATATACCAATCCTTTATTGGATTTTACAATAACTGTAATCACGTGCTATACTTCCTATTCTTTCTTTTGAACAAAATAGAAATTACAAATACAAAGAAACATTGAAAACCTAACAAATCATTCAAAGTAAACAATATTTAAAGTCAAAATCTGGAAATTAACATTAAAGTATCAAAATAAAGGGTTCATCGTTATCCTTGCGTCTATATGATTAGTTGAGTATCATGTGATTACAAAACACGAATTTGATTAATAACACATCACTTGTGATTAAGTGTGAAAAGTAGATGAAAAATAATGTTGAAATGTTGTATCTATTCAGCACTTAAATGATTTTCTTGAATTTTCTTCTTGAAAATCCAAGCAACAGTATGAAATTCTTTGTAAGGAATGTGTGTTTTGTTTCTAAAAGATTTTGCATTTGAATGATTGATAAATAAATGTATTTATAGTCCCCAACTTAGGTAAGACTAGGAATTCTTCTTGGTGTACGTAATAATGTGTACATAGGGGTGTCCTTATGTGAGGGAAACGACACCTCTATGTACAAAAAATTATGTACACCGGGCATTGCCCTAAAACTAGTGCCCTAAATTTTATTCCATGTACAAGTAAATTTGGATCAAGAAAGAAATTTGGACTACCTCGTATACCCATGCAATTGCATGGTCAAAGTAGTTGATCGCAAGGTTATAGCATTAAACTTGCCGGTCACATAGGCCATTTTCTTGTGATCGCAAAGCTATAACTTTTTTGCCACGTTCAAGTTGGTCCTTGACTATCCTCTTTTGTAGGACTCACCTCTTTTGTTCAGCTGAAATCAATTCTTATTTACGTCATGGGTTCTTTATCTTTCAATTCTTTACAATTGGATCTTCATCCTCCACAATCATCCATAATTGATCCGTTTTCAAATTCTGAAAGTTTGTATTTTAGTCCCAAACTTTCCCACTGTTGAATTTAGCTCTCGAAACTTGTAAATCTTCTCCGTTTTTGGTTTTCATACTTTTTATAATTCACTAGAAATTCTGTTAGCCTTCAATTGCTCCGAATCAACTCAAATAAGCTCAAAATCGTCTTTCTTCGGCTAATTGCATCAAAGTCCAGATTTTTCATACAAGTAACATAATTACACTAAATTAGGTAGGTATCTGCTCTCTCAGCCATAATTCATCAAGTTTAAAAGCTTGGATAAGTGTGTAAAACATACTTATTAATCTTAAATAATTGGACCAAGTCTATGTTTTAGTTTGGATCTAGAACTTTCTTTTGGCTGTCTTTAGATACGAATTACATTGTTGTTAGAACTACGCCCATCCTTTCCCTTTAACAATTAGAAACATTAAATTTTTTTTTTTTTTTGATGAACTTAAATAGGAAGTTTTAGTACATGTTGTCCTTGCCAACATAATGTTTGTGTTTAGCATATAAATAAGAGCCAATTTAAATTATACAGTAAAAAATTCTGTCTAGAATGATCTCTTTTGGCCCATTTGACAAGCTGTTGTTTGGTTGTTTCATTTTTCTGTATTTATTTCTATTATTGAGCTATTTTTGAATGTTTTCTTATCCTAGAAACCTTTATTATTATGTAAACTTGTTCTATTTTGAGAATGTTTTGCTTTGGTGATATATACAGATTGGAACTTCGATCCTTTGGAATTGATGTGATTAACATTGTTCCGGGAGCCATCAAGTCGAATATAGGGAGTTCTGCTTCGGCCAGTTACAGCAAAATGCCAGAATGGAAATTGTACAAGCAGTTTGACGAAGCGATTCGAGCAAGGGCAAACTTGTCACAAAGCCTAAAATCTACCCCTACTGAAGAGTTCGCGGAGAAGACTGTCAATGTAGTGCTGAAGGATAATCCACCTGCTTGGTTCTCTACAGGCCATCTCTCTACTGTAATGTCAATAATGTATCACCTGCCACTTTCAATCCGAGATTTTATTCTCAGGAAAAGATTCAACTGTTGAGGTATATTCTCGTTTTTTTATTGGCCCCAAGGATCTTACTTGTATGTTGTTACTAAGTTTGCTCTGGAAATAAGGTTTTTTTGCCCCAAGTAGGCCGACACACCAAAAAGAAAAGGCACAAAAAATTATATGTTACACAGTTATATTCTAATTTAAAAACGATTATCAGATAAGGCAGAAACAAAATGTTACTTTCTGAACTAAGATATGTGTAATTTGCTCAGAACATAGAATCCTCGATTACTTGAATTATAGTGGTTCAATGTATCTGGGTGTTTGGATGATTGTAGTTTCATGTTTAGCATTCAAGATATCCTTCTTCCGACCTCTGCTCCCCCTTCCACTAGGACAACTATTGGAATGCAAGGTGCTGTGTTGCTCTCATCCTTTTGAAAATACGATCTTCGACTCTATTTGAATTCATTGGTTCATATTGTTAGGATAGCTGTTGGCCTTGTATGTTTTGCTTTTGGGCTAGTTTCCTTAGGAATATTCACTGAACTAGTTACCTCAGTGATCATTTTTATCACTTGGAAGAAGACGATTTACTAGAACTTGACATTTTTATCACTGTATAGTTCACCTTTTACTGAACAAGCTAACAAATATACAAACAAAATTTGAAGCACGTTTATTGCTTAGACCATTTTTCGAAGTACACTATTTACTCTAAATGGGGAAAGAACTTTGTCGTTTACACTAGAAAGAATAGATGGGAAAAAAATGATAAATGAACATGTACGACCCCAATAAGAGAGGAATTTAGGCCTTAAACTGTTTTTCAGACGAAAAAGAGAAAAATCCGGTTTTTCACATTCATCGAAAAATACATTTATGAAATTACATCGAATGGAACTTTAATTATTTTAATTTTTGAAAAATTAAAGTTACAATAGTTGAAACTTCACACAATAGTTATTGTAGCTCTATGAGAAGTTACAATAATTCTTAGGCATTGAAAATTGTAATTTTCTTGGCGTATTTTTCAAAGACGTTAAAAAATTGAGATTTTCAATCTTCATTCCTAATTTTTGTGTGCTCCTCCCAAAAAAATTCTATGGCCTGTGGAATCCTTTGGTCTCACTACATCCCATTATTGATGTGGGCAATGAGCCCAGTTTCTCAATACCTTCTTCAAAGACAACTCCCATGCCCATGAAGAAATGGGACTCTATATGGCAATGAAAAGCCCATACTCCCGGGTTATCGGCCCGAAATCTTAAAGCAGTCCATCCATATGGATGAACAGCCACTGTGTTTTTCATAATTGGGTTTACTAGGTTGTAGTTTTTGGGATCCTTAGTTTTGTCAAACTTGCCCTTGCCATAGCCTACAACCCAAAAATCATGTCCATGTAAATGCCAGGGATGTGTCTCACTATTGTTGGGGTTCATTGTGTTGGCATTCTGCAATATGATATCCACTGTTGTATTGAACTTCAATCTGTAGATGCCAGTGCTGGTAGTGGCATTCACATTCTTGGCAATGTTGTAAATGTCGTAGTTCGCAAAGTCGTACCCGTCCGGGGGAGGAGAAGGGTCGAAGGCATGGGTTAAGTTGTGCTTAAGCGCGATGAGATATGGCGTGTGTGGGAAATTGTACGAGATGTTGTTGACTGACCAACGGACATTGCCATTGATACGGTTTTGGGTATTGAGCATGACGATTACTCGGTCAGATGTCTGAGGAGGAGGGTGGATGTAACCTTTGTCTGATTTTATTGCAATGCTTTGAGCCAGTCGTGGTTCGGTGTCATTCCAATGTGGTCCGAGAGGTGGGACAGTTGGAGGGTTCCGTCGTGGATGGTTCGGATAATAATTGAAGATGGCTAAACCATTTGTTGTATTGCTGTTCCTGCTTACAATTTTTGCACTTGCCCAGTAGTTTCTCGAAGGATCTTGATTGGCCGTAACTAGGACGGAATACGTCTCACCGGAGTAGATGAACAAGTTTTTGACAACAATTGGTTCAACATAGTGACCATCAGCTTCAACAACTGTCATGTTATGGCCTTCTATTTCAAAACTCAATGCTGATAGGGCCGTTAGGCTTCCGATTCGGAGACGATAAATTTTTCGAGGAATCACAGTCAGTGCATAAGGTGTGCATTCAGGATTTGTGGCATTGCAAAGATCTGCTTGAATGCCCGGTGCACTGCAATCGAACCTTCCCTTGCCTTGTATCAGAATAGACTGAAAATTTAAGAGACCCATTAGTCACTTGCACACAACCTCATTTGATTTCATATGTAATATAACTACTACTTGAGACCGGCTTCCAAGGGGGAGAGTGTCATGAGCTATAAGACGGAGCCAATACCCTACGAGCCTTTGATAAATTTTTTTCCACTTATATTGGGCGGCCTCTTGAGTGGCCGTCTAGCGTCCGCCCTAACTCAGACGAATCCTTGAATCCGCCAATGAGCATGTTCTGTTGTGCGAAGTTACTTTTTAAAGTACAACCAAAAACATGCCTTAAGTCTTAACGATGTGAGATGCAATTAAAGTCATTATAGATGGGATCACGTTGGGATAAACTTACTTGAGGTTCTCCAACCCAAACAAAGGGTATTGAAGAGAGGCCAGCAGCTTGTTCATCTGTGCTGGCGTGATACCAATCAGAAAGGATTATACTTCTATCATAATCATACGAAAAGGGCTCGGATTCTCCATCGGGAAGCAATACACGAATTGATCCGTACAGCCCCGCTTCTCTTTGCATACCATAGTGTGCATGGTATAAATATGTCCCTGGCTGCAGAATAAGGAAAAAACATAGTGAACTACTGAACCAACGACTGAAATTTCATTTGGTTCCGCCTTAAAACCGACACACAAGACATGATTTTTCACGAGTTATGTGGGACGACCCAGAAGCAGTCGCAAAGGTTTAATTAAAGAAGAACGTACTCTATCGACAATAAATTTGTACACAAAGGTGTCTCCAGGCAGAATAGGACACTGTGTCACCCCTTCTGTTCCATCGAACCAAGGCGTTCCAACCTGCAAAATACACGAATTCTTTACGACTCTTCCGAAGAGACTCTAGAAATGACCACATGGCAGCCACATAGAGTGCGAACCTAGGCCCACACTCCATATCATTCTGCCCATGTGGTGATTTGTCGAACCCCCATGAAGAGGCTGAACCCCCGTGGAGAGATCGAATCCATGTGACGAGCCGAACCCTCTTTTTCACTAAATTTTGTATCAAAAAACGAAATCAGTGAACAAGAATCAGCTAGTCACCTGTCTTATACCATGCCAATGGATTGCAACATTTTCTGTTAACAAACTATTGAGCTCTACAATAATTGAATCCCCCTGCTGCGCAATGATACTCGGCCCCGGGGTTCGTCCATTGATGGTAATTGCTAGCTTTTTATAGCAATCTGGAGATTTAAATTCATACTTCACTTCCCATTTGTAATGGCGAACTCTACCCTCAACCACTGGAACAGTAAAAAAACAAACTAAAACAAAATATGCTAAGAACTTCATCGACCTACTCCCAAGAATTGAAAGCCTGAGTACGAAAAGAACAGAGACCGAACTTGACTAAACGAAAAAATGGTACAGTCCTGTAAAACTAACAAATTTAGAAAGTTGCTTGGTTGCAAACAAAGCTTTAATTGTGTATTCCTTTATACATACAGAGGCTTTCTTGATTATTAATTATAGAAGCTCATTTTCAATCAACTTCATTATTAAATTTAAGAGTTTAAAAGTCATTAATAAGCAATAAATTCCCATTAGAAATGTATTACTAAAGGAAAATATCTAAATGAATTTGACTTTTTGTTTTTAAATTTATGCACTCAATTCATGAAAATTTCCGTTTCAATTAAATAATAATTAGATCACATCAGTTATGCATCACTTTAAATAAAATATAAATATATTTTTATTTAACTGTGTCATGAAAACTAAATTTTTCTTTATTCATATGAATTATTCGACGAGTTTAAGGTTAAGGATAAAAGTTGGGGAAAGATAAATTTATAAAAACAAGAAAAACTTGGTTAAAAGTGAGCATTATGCCTTTACTGAGTTATTTCCAGTGCATGGCGAAAATTCTTAAGAAACTAAAAATAAATTGTTGTTTCATTGTAGTAGTCGAAATGATGAATTCTCATGCTATTTTACAATACCTTGTTCCTTACATAGGAACAATTCTACAAAACAATTGTTTTTATTATAACCAATGTCTCTTTCATTACTAAAACTGTCTAGTTGCAAAGCTTATATTTAAAAAAAAAAAAGAAAAAAAGAGAGACATTAATCTCCTTTAAGAACTTATAATATTAAAAACTAAGTAATTACTTATTTATAAATATAATTTCATGATTTGCAACGTGGATGTCCTTATGAAGAAATCAACTTTTGTGTTCATTATGAAATTTTTGAATCAAAATCCTAGGTTTCATTAAAAATATATAAATTAAAAAGTGACTAAAAAACTTATATCTGAAAGACGCCTTATTGACTTAGGCCCTGTTTGATCCACCCAAATTTTCCATGGTAAATGAAAAAGAAATTCCATCTTTCCTAAAAGGCATGTTTAATACACTCTTTTTTCTTGGCAATTCATTTTCTTGGTGTTGGCTCACATGCATTCGGTTCCTTGTTTTTGATGAAAATGAATTCCAACCAACCTGGTGGGATTTGGTTTTATAGGATTTTTTTTTCCCGCAATGAAAACAAATTTTATGAACAATTGTAAAAATTATTTTTTCCTTTTAATGGACAATTTTCATGGAAAATAAAGCCAAACAAACACCAAAATATCCAAAATTTCAACATTTTTCAGGTGAAAATTATACCAATCAAACACAATTGATTGACAATTTCCAGGAAAACAATTATATGCAATTCAATTCCTTGTAATTCATTTTCTTTTCACCCAAATTCAATTCTTGCAATCAAACGGATCCATAAGACAATTTAAAAAATTAAACAACAAACTTAATAATTTATTTTATATTTTAAATGACACGGTGGGTTCGTTAGACGAGAAACCGCATTGCTTTATTCCCAAATCACCGCTTGAGAAGCTAACTAGCATGTGATTTGACTACCTCAAATTGGTCACCCTTATATATATACTAGTGGGGTTAACGTGCATCGCACGTTAATTGGTTAATATTTCGAGAAATTCATCTATACATGTGAAAGATATTCATAAGTTGGTTTTAAAAAAAAAGAACACGATATGTTTATAAAGAATTGATGTACGAGCTAAAAGAAATCAACGAACAAACAATTGATTATCATGTAATAAGAAAAAAATATATTCAATTCGATAAGAAACACAACAAATACTAAGTTTATTGTTATTACTTGCTGGCATCCTCTTTGAAGTTCTCATTTCCAACCATCCTAATGCACTCCATGGCTTTGGCACGAAGTATGCAGTTAAACTTGTCGATAGCATTAATTAAGATAGCTTTCAAGTACAACATAACCGCATTATAGTATTTCTGGAAGTGTTTTTATAAATAAAGTTAAACAGACTNATGGCTTTGGCACGAAGTATGCAGTTAAACTTGTCGATAGCAATAATCAAGATAGCTCTCAAGTACGACATAACCGCATTATGATATTTCTGGAAGTTCTTTTATAAATAAAGTTAAACGGACTCAATATCCCAGTAAAGCGAAATAAAAATAACACTTAATAATTACAGATTTATGTACCTCAAGTGAATCAACAACTGAAGCTAAAACACTTAGGATGCCATCTTGCACAATTTGTTTGGAATTCTGAAATTTATATAACAAAAGCAGTTTATTGGAGAAACATGATTGTATGTTCTAACACATAGGCATAAACTTCCATGTATATTTGTACAAAAATATTTTACTTTCTTCCTTGAATGTACCTATAGAAGTAGATGTAAATTGTGTACTATTCCATCAAAAGTAAGGTATTAAAGTTTCTTGATATAATTTTCACTGAAAATATAAACGGTCGAAGTTGCATGTACTTGCAAAATAGCAACAACTAAAAAATGAACCAAAAGAAACCACATCTATGTCATTGTCATATTAGCAGAAACAATTCAAGTTATATTATATGATTTCCATATCAATCAAAACAAACCTCCAAATATTACATAGGACAATTACTTCTATTCCTTTGAATAAAATGTGGTTCATACTTAACCTGTAGAATGGTCTTCGGCCAAGTACTAACCCAAACATTAATAATTAAGACAACTTC
>CAIGRP010105605.1:0-13114 GCA_903798385.1 Fraxinus cuspidata | reverse complement strand
TGCAAGTGTGTGTGTAGATAGAGGAGGGCCGGTCTTGGTGTTTTGAGTGAAACCATTGCTTCATTCTCATCTTCCTTCCTTTGTGGTTAATTGCATCCACCATTATTGGCCCTTTGTGGGTTAATAGAAGAGTGAAACTTGTGGCAACCGGGTGTAGGAAGTGTTTGGGTCGAATTGATGCGTTTGGTGTCGATTGTGGTAATTTCTGAGCCCAGAAATTGAGGTTTGAAGCACCATTATTTAACAGAAACACCAAACAAAACAACTTTATATGGGATGATTTTGTGTATATATAGCAGAGATCATGTTGTTGGAAATAATGAACTAATTAATTTAATAAAATTATAATTTAATTTTTGCGTGCTCAAGTCAAATATATTTTGAAATTGTATTGTGTTGTTCCAATGAGCCTTTTAGAATATTGTAGAGTCGAATTCTATATTAGTTGTCAAATAATGATCATCCTCAAAATCAATTGAAAATGATTGTAATGTAAATATATTTCTTAAGAATTTATGAAATGAATTTTTTTCCCTTCATTTAGATCTCTACATTAGCTACTTATACAAACCTTCAATCTTATTTTGAGCTTTACCGTACAACTCATAAATATTGTGGGAGTAATTAGCACAATACATCTCTATATTTACATATTATTGAGCAAAACGTCCATATCTTTCATTTTTTGGCATTTTCACCTTTATTTTTACCTTTGATTACAAAAAAATGTCTTCCGTCTACTTATCGTTAGTATCTCCGTTAACTGAACACAAAATGCCAATTTTCTTTTCGAAAAGGAAGGGGTAATATAGAAGCAGCAACGGTAAAAGTAGAAGAAACCCAAGAGGAAACAAACTACCATCAAGAAAAACCTCACGAAGAAGAACCAATTGAATCAGAATCCAAAGAAGAAGAAAATCAAGAATGGAGTGGCACAAAAGAGCCCAATAAAGAAAAAGAAACCCGTGCCTTGCCTAAATGTTTACTGCTAATGATGTGTGAGCCAAAACTGTCAATGGAGATCTGAAAAGAAACCTGGGTTTGTTGCACAGATTTCCTCATATGGCTACCAAAGAGCCACCAAATTAAAAATCCACAAAAAAAGGCTGTGACCATGAATCAATAAAGAAGAAAATCATCCCAGATTCATCTACGCCTAAACCCATTTCACTTCCGCCGCAGAATACCAGCGAAAATAATCAGAAACACCTCCAGCAACCAACTTGGTCATCATGTTCTCTGCCGGCCGTTGCGGCGTCGATGGCTACCATGACTGAAAAGAAGATGGTGAATGCCGTGGGCTATGAGCCGTTTGTGCTCACCAGGTGCAAGTCGGAACCGATGAGGACGGTGGCGGCTACGCTGATGTTGGAGTCTTGTTACTAGAAGAATGCTATATTATCCTTCCTTTTCGAAAATAAAATAGACTTTTTGTGTTTGGTTAATAGAGATATTGATGGTAAGTGGTTGGAAGGACGTTTTTGACAATCAAATGTGAAATAAGAATGAAAATGTCAAAAACTGGAAGGTAGAGACATTTTTCACAATAATATTGAAAGGTATACACATTTTGTACTAATTATCCATATTGTAGTATCGAGCTTCGTTTAAGCAATTCAAAATTTCTTTCAAGCGAAATCCGTATGATATAATAGGGTTTGCATTCTTTGGAAAAAAAAAAAGGATTATTCTTTTAATGAACATTTATAAATTTGTGGAATTAGAGAGAGAGAGAGAGAGAGATCTATTAACCAAATATTTGTTGGTAGAGATTTTTGTTTGTTATAATTGGACTAATTTTACTATGCTTGTTTGCGACCAATCCCTAGATTGTTCATTAAGAGTATCAAGAACCATACATTCGATTGGTCGCTGAAGGATAGTGCGATCCCTCCAGGGACCATATAGCAAGAAAGAGACCCTAGTACTAATTTTCAGCGACTAACAATAACTTGGTCACTAATACATTTAGCACGATTTTTTCACTTGATTTTCTGATTTTCGTACTAGTTTTATGTAACTAACTGTAACTTGATCGCTATTACACTTGATACGGTAAATGCTGCGTTTTTTCACCTTGTTTTGGCATTTTCAAGCTACCGTCTCTAGTATTAGACCCTTCCGATGAGCACTATATGGTTGCTTGTACTAGTTTTCTGCAACCAACAATAACTTGGTCGCTAATACACTTGATGCAATTTATTTTTTTCACTTGGTTATGTTATTTTTCAGAGACCAACAACAAATATTTTTTGTGCTCAAATATTTTGATGCAATTTTTTTTTTATCAATTGGTTATGTTATTTTTCAGCGACTAATAGCTCCAACAAATATTTTTTGTGCTCAAATATTAGAGCATATTTTTAGATGTGTAGTTTGTGTTCGAATATTTTTTGCTACGCGCTGCATTGATAATGAACAAAATATTTAGCCTTTATTTGATACTTATTATTTTCAAAATACATTTTTCTCTTTTTTTCTTTTCAATCACACATTCTTTAATAAAAGCACGCAAACCCAAAATTTTTTCTTATTTTTCATTATTCATCAATCTACTATTCCAAATTACATTCTTAGCCAAAAATGAGGATTGAACATGAACTTATTTGTTTTCTTCTTTAATAGTGTATTTAAAGAGCATCTTTTTTTATTATTATTACTAGTCTATCACCCGTGCAATGCACAGGGTTGAATTATTTTGAAGGTAATATTAGTGTTTTAAATGAGTTAAATTCTCGTGAATTACAACCTCAACTCAATATTTGTTGTGACTACACTAGGATAGACGTTTTCTTATTGAATATACAGAAAAATATATTATGTTATATCATTCCAGACTAAGCAAGCAAAAAATTAGCAATATACAAAAGTAAATCATTGGCTTATACATGATTGAAAAAAGTCAAAAAGATCATAGAAATGAAACAAAATAAATGTTTCAAACGTCTTGAAATAAAGAGCCAATAAGTGGACATCATTTTCATAGACATTTTATTTTAACAAAATTGATTATACTGAAAGCATCATAAATTGAACAATACTTTAGCAATATACAAAAGTAACATTTGAGAAAATTATGATGGTATACATGAAAATCAGAGTTTATGAAGTTGAAGCTAACCATCATAATGGCAAAGTAATACTAACACAATGATCGATTGTGTGGATATTTTCATCTGCATCCTGCATATCACAAAAGTCCAAGTAATTTAATGTATCTAACACAATGATCGATTGTGTGGATAGTATCTAATGTATTTATATATGCAATATTAAATATCCCAGTAATCAATAATTGCACAAATCAGAAACAAACCAAACCCCGGGAGGAAATTAAAATACTTATTCAAAATAATGCTATTTTTTAATCAGACCTTACTGTCCAAACATAAAAGAAAAATTCAAAAATATGGATATGAAAAATAAACATGTACCTTAAATAATTGCCACAACAAAAGAGAAAACACAATTTTAGAAGGATTTTTGCAGAAATCACTTTGTGTATAACCTTTTCATGCACCACATCAGTCGAATGATATTGAGAGCTTCTAGAACCATGGAAACCATAAAATTTTCCGGTATTTTTAAAGTAAACATTAACCATACTAATTATATCCTTAAATCTGCTAAACAAAATAAACATTTCTTGCAAAAACAAAGAATTTTACCATTGTTCAATTCAACATCATTCTTTGGATGAGCTTGCAATGACAAAACCCAATGAATTATTGTTTCTTTACAATCTATAGAACAAAAAAATATCATGTTTTCAGGAAGCATGCCATGGAACTTTAGAGCAACTGCCTAGTTAGACCAATTACAGTCTAATAATAACCTATTTTTCCCTGAATACTTTAATTCAGTATACTATCTTATTATCAAACATTTACTTCCTCTTTCTACCTCTTCTATTGTTTAAAAGAAAGGTCGACGGCGAATTTGTCCAACTTTCTACCTTCCACTTCTTTTCGATCACAAACTTCTGAAAGAAAGGTTTCATATTGACAGGTGATCATTTCTTTTCCCAGACAAGATCAATGGGGCTGGTATTTCCCCAAAAATTGAAGCATTGGAGTTTACATTTTAAAAACAATAAATTGCACATCGACAACGAAAGTTACACTACAATATACACAACGCAATGAAGTAGAAAAGCAAAAATTCAAAATGCTTCAATGTTCACGCAATGAATAATTTTTTTCAATGACACTAATCCCAATGCATAGTTTTGCCTCTAATTGATCACAATTTACATCTAAACTGAAATAAGCTTTGGATTCAAAGTCAAACTTCAATTAAAAAACATATCTCAGACTTAATTAAGCTGTAAGCACAATTAAAAAAGAAGTTTCTGAATAACACATCAAAGAAAAAATCAACCATAGAACTAATAAGATACTCAACCTTCTGTGTAATCAGCCTGGAACAAATCAAGGTACGTATCCCATTTGTTTCCAATTACCTAGCAAAACCATTTTCTTTAAAAAAAATATGTTAAAGTGGATTTATCTACCTTTCCACAAGTAAAGCAACACAATGGAATGATAGTCTTTGCTCGCTAGGGTTTCGTTCACTACACAGAACTTAGTAGAATCTCCGAAAAAGGCCGACCTACATAGGCACGAAAAGTTCTAGGGCTGCAAAAATTTGGATTTAAAAATGATTCCAAAAGCATATTGGCGGGATTTTAGTTTAGGATTAGTACGAGTCTAGGCTCGGGAGAGTATCAAGGACGTTTGGGCTTAGGCTTCGGGGCGGTGGCAGCCACGACGGAGCGGTGAAGGAGTAGAGTGGCGTCTTCAAAGGTTTGAACGTGTGTGGAAAGAGAGTGAGCAAAAGCCACTTTATGGGAAGATGGATATTTATCAACTATATCAAACTAGTTTATGAACCAACCCAATTCAGTGTGAAACTTACATGACAAAAATTGATCTGAAAGCCTTTCTTTCAGGAGAGAGTAGATAAAGGATCATCATAGAAAATAATTAATATAATAGCAGATTTTTTGTACAAGTCTAATAATATTATTATGTATTTTACATCTTTGTTTTGCCTTTTCAAATGATTCACTATTTTTCCTCATTTTTCACTTAACTTCTCTCTTGATCACATTTTCATTTTTCCTTTATTTTGAGAGAAATGTATGAAAAATTATAAAATAATAATTAATACTACTATAATTATTATTTTGAGACTTAATTTAACTCTCTACGTTTAGATAGCCAAATTCGTTCTTTATTTTAAATGTTTACCAGGGAATTTTGAAGTAGAAATTTCAATCATTTCAAAAATTGCAATGAAGTCTCAAATCTTCTAATCTTAGGGTTTATATCTTAAACATTTTAATTATGTGGGTCCTGAGTGACATTTGGACGGTTTCTGTCCAAATGACCTTTAGTTGATAAAAAGTCAAGCACTTGATCATTTTTAAAAGGCAAAATGATAACGCTACTTTTTTCACTTAAAACAATTATATAAAAAGAAAAGAAAGAGGTTTAAAATATATTTTAACCATTTTATGCTTTTAAAAATGGTCAAATGTTTGATTTTTGGTCAACTATAGGTAATTGGACCGAAATCATCCGGAGATCACTTGGACACATTTATTAAAAGGTTTGGAATGTGAATGCTAAGATTAAAAGGTTTGGGATCTAATGACACATTTTAAAAAGATTTAGAACCTCTATTGCAACTGTACTCTATTGAACTCTTAAAATGAGGAATCAACTCTCCAATGTGTAAACCTAAGCATACATTAAACTCCCAACTGCTGAGGCATAGGGAATTTTCTAGTATTTTATTTTCTTTAATATTATCCATAGGGCATTAGTTGAGACTAAACTGGTCTCCTTAATAATAGGGGTATCATCTAGTTTACATTTCTATACCTCAAATCTCTTAAAAATCTTATCGATATAGTTCTTTTACGATAATTCAAAAATACCCCAAGAACAATCCCGGTGTATCAATATCCATAATACAAAATAGACGTCACCAAAATCTTTCATTTCAAAATTTCATAATAAAAATCTTTTGATTTCATACAATAAACATATATCAATACAGGCAAGCAGTATGTCATCAATACGTAATACCAGGAAAATTGCTTACTCCCACTGACTTTGTGATATGCACAACCATCAACTGAATTCATCTCAAAACCAAACGAGATAATTATTTGATGAAATTTGTGATGTCATTGACGAGAAGCTTGCTTAAACCTATAAATAGATTTTTTTTTTTTTAATTTGTAAGTCATCTGACGTAGCTTCAGATCAAAATGTGTCATAACTACCATAATAGTCTTAAAAGAGTCTTTCGTAGAAATCGGAGAGAAAGTCTCTTTAAAATCAATGTCTTCCTTTTAAGTAAAGTCATTTGCAAAAGAACGAGCCTTATATCTCTCCACATTACCATTCAAATACCTCTTGGTTCTAAATATCCATAATTAGTTGGTTTCGCAGCTTCAAGCAATGTGATAAGTTCCCAAATATTATTTTCTTTTATGGACTTTATCTCTTTATTCATGACATCAATCCACTCTTGAAAATTATTCATTTGCATTGCTTGATGAAAGTTGATGATCATATCTTCTTCCGTCAATCCAATGACATCGTTACTTTCTTGGAGAAAAGATTTGAAGTCATTCGAAATTGTCTTTCTCCTTTCTATAGTGGATTTTTTTAATGACATTTGTTCTTAAAGTTTTTGAGTTTATTCTTCTGTAACAATCTCTTGATTGTGTATAGGAGATTTTGTACTATTGTCTTGATCCGAAATTGTTTCTTGAACAAGATTTGGAGCAAGAATTTGTCCATAGTCCTGATTATTATCAATTGTAACAGAATGAATATATACATATCTTTCATCAAAGAAAAAATCTTTAACATTAAAACCTTATCTTCTCCCATAATCTCTACATCCTCAAAAAAATGAACATTTCACGTTTCGAAAATTGACCTAATAGTGAGATCTTTAAAATATTTGCAACCCTTTAACAGTTGTTTTACTTAGAAGTTTATTAAGAATTTAAGTTGCAGTCTTTAGTGCTTCTTCCTAGAAAGATTCTAGCAATGTAAAATGACTAATCATACTCAGTACCATATTCTTAAGTGTTCTGTTTTGTCTCTTAGTAACACCATGTATGCTAGGGGATCATGGCATGGAATACTATTGGATGATTCCACATTCTTTTAAGAATTTAGCAAAAGATCCTAGTCATTGTTCTCCTAATTCGTCATATCTGCCATAGTATTCACCATTACGATCATATCTGACTTTTTTTCTTTTGCTGAGTTGATTTTTAACCTCAACCTTGTAAGTCTTAAACGTGTCTAGTGATTAGAATTTCTTATAAATGAGATATAGGTAATCAAAACGAGAAAAATCGTCTATGAACGTTATAAACAACTGTTGACCATTTCAAGAAGTCGGAGGAAATGGCCCCCAGATATCCGAATGAATTAGTTCTAAGACGTCCAAAGTTCTATTGGCTCCTAATCTCCTTTGTTTGTTTCCTCTTAATGCAATTAACATAAACACTTAAGTTTGAAAACTTAAGGAAATCAATAATTCATTTTGACACAAGCTTTTCCGTCCTCTTTTGAGAGATGTGACCTAATCACTTATGCCATAACAAATCAGAATTTTCATTGGTTAATTTATGTTTAATACCACATGAATTCACATACAATATTTTTTTTATAAACTATATTAAGTAAATATAGGTTATCATAACCAGATAAAGTACCAGTACCCACAACATTTGAATTAAGAAAGTGACAAAATTGACTATTTCCAAATGAACAATAGTAACCAAACTTGTACAGTATATAGATAAAAACTAAATTTCGTCTAAAACATTGTACCACAAATGTCTCTTTCAAATTCAAATAATAATCAGTTTTTAATGATAACATAAAAGTCCTCGTAGCCTCAACTTTAACTGATTTGTCATCGCCCCACATAGATNTCGTAGCCTCAACTTTAACTGATTTGTCATCGCCCCACATAGATGAATCTTTCAACATCGGTTAGCTTTTGAATGTTCAGTCAACCCTACATAAACACACTTATTGAATAGTGAGGCTAGAATTTATCCACCAAATATTTCTTGGTATTGAAACTAAATTAACATCATAACAAACTAAAATGAGAAGTGTACTTTTCTTTACACACCAAGCATGGTATTTAGTACAATCTCTCTTTATGTGTTCCAAATTTTCACAAAAGGTAATAGCAAAATGATTTTATCTTTTTCACGTTTTTGCTGTTTCTTTTAACTTAAACCAGTTGCAGCTTCTTTATTCTTCAACTTGTTCATAGAAGTACTTACCAAGGGAGTGCTTTGAGTTCTCTCTTATTGTAGCATTTTTACTTTTTGTACACAATATGAAATGTGCTCATTGAGAGTCCACTTCCCTTTTCGATAATCGTAACTAACCTCAAATGAATCGAATTATGCAGGAAGAGAAATCAAAACCAAGTACACGAGCAAGTAATCAGACAATTCTAACTTCAATGCATTTAGTTTTGAAGCAAGATGAGATATATCCATGATGTATTCTTTATGTTTTCTTTAACCTTATACTTTAATGAAGCTAAATTTGCTAGAAGCGTTTCAATTTTGACCTTATCGCCCTTTGTAAAACCTTTTTTTATTTCTTTAAAAAATTCATTGGCGGTAGTTACCTTATCGAACATAGCATCTTGAATGTTGCTGGGATTCCACGCTTTATGGTCATAAGACTTCTGCGTTTTGAATAAACGTAAGAATAGTGGATTATTCATCCTTAACGCAAAGTCTAGATCCATGCCACCAAGAACTATACAAACGTTCTCTTTTCGGCCCTTAAAATTTGGTTTAAGCACATGAATTGAATTGATGTTGATAGATATTATTGAAGTGGATGAATTAACTGAATAGAGAATTTATACCTAATTAACATGTTCACATCATAATCCATATTAAGTAATCAATAAATTCAAATAATGGTGGGGCATATCACAAAATACCAAGCACAACATTGACATTTAGTATTTAGTCAAAATATCAAATTGTAAGTGATACTCTTGGTGTAATAATTAAACATTGACAATAAGTCATGTCAAATATTAACTATTAAGTCTAACTTTGGACCGACTCAATGTTCCCATAAAACCTAACTTTATAATTGACAAGGGTGCAAATAATTCTGACAAATATTGATTTTTCTTTGGGTTGATCAATACTTTGTATACATAAACTTCCTAATATTACAAATAAATTAATTTAAACAAGAGAGATTACTGTGATAACATATTATTTCAAGTAATCTATTTTAGAATATTACTAATTTGAAAGAAACATGAATTACCATGATTTGAATTTGATTGCCCATTTATTACTTTAATTTTCTTTCTTTCTTTTGTTCTAACAAAAATAAAATTGAAGGCAGCGCCTTGACGCCGAAGCACCCATGCAATTCGGTGGTGCAGTCGGCGATGCTGAAACGTAGCGCCCAAACGCGATGCCACAACGTTGTGATGATGCAATAGGTCCGAAAAATTCTCAAAAAATCTATAATTTTGAAATTTAGGACAAAAATTCACATCCTAAAATTGAGAAATCCAAAAGTATGGATTTCAACCGTAAAATTTTTTCTTAAAAAACTCTGAATTTCGAAATTTATGGCTACAATTCACATTCAAAATTAAAGAATTCTGAAATTCAACGTATGAACTTCAACTGTAAAAAATTTATCTTAAATCTCAATTATTTAACATGAAGTTAGCTCTGATACCGCTTGTTAGAATTTTATGAAACTCTAAATCTTAATAACTTAAAATTTTAATTATTTTATTGTCAAAATCATTCATGTGAAATCACTAAGAGGATAATAAAGTGTGAAACATAGCTTAATTCATTGGAAACTATTCTTTGTTACTGGATCTTGATTCCAGAACTTGAATTTTGAAGATCAACTGCAATCTCTTCGTGTTTGGTTTTTAATCTTGAATATTGCCTTTTTTTGGTTATTGAATTCTTATTCTTGACTTTGGCTTATTACTCCATAATCTTGATTGTCTCAATCTTTCTTCTTGATTATTGATTTTCTGGTCTTGATAGGGATTTTAGATATTTCTCTTCAATATTTTTCTCTTGTATTCTAGTGTTAATGGGATAACACAATGAATGAGAATCACATATAAATTGAATACCATAATCCTATTTATAATTTCTATATGTATTTCGGCCCATCATGAAATACAACCCTAAACCCAAGATTCAATAACTTAAATTCCTTATTATATCACCTTAAACGGACTTAACTTTAAGATATCATTTATACACAATTAATTACATATGTAGACGAGTCAATATTTAATTTCAAGAACTTGTTGATGAAACTGCTCTTCGAGTGTGCTTTGAGGAAAGTGTCCTGTGACATCCACCTGAGAATATGATGAACCCGATCCTCTGTGTGAAGAAGCATTGATTTTTTTCCAAAAAACTAATCTTTTGGTGATCAATAATGGTAATTTTCCTTGAAGCGCCGACATGGACATGTGTGTTCGACCTACGATTTTTCAAAAAAATTATTGACACGACACGTCGTCAACATATTGATTAAATTCTTCATTTATATAGTATAAATTTAATTTTATACTTATTATTAATTTACAGAGTATCCGAGAAGGTCGGATACCGATATGGATACATTACCCTAATTGAAGTGTCTGTGCTACGAAGGTAATTTCAATCCAAGCTATTGGAAATACATTCATTTATCCGAACTTACATTCCGAGGGACCCTATAGAAAGGAATTTAGTTATTAGAAGAATATTTCATTTCAAACCCAACTTTTCATTTAAGAATTACATTTTACCGTTCTACAATATGAAAAGAAAGGAAAAGGAAAATAACAAGCAAAATATGGATAAATAAGTAGTGCATACTTGTTAGACTGAACTTGACAGGATTTAAAAAGAAAATGAAGTTACCGTTATATCATCCTCCAATTCTGTGAATCAAACATTGCCGTGAAGTTTTTAATAGTTTTCATCTTTATCTAACCGATTTTCCCATCATCTGTTTTTCTCCATTTTCCTGCAAAATTACCATGATTTAAGCTATAGCTTGTGAGAAATACAGTCCAAGTTCATGCAATGCATTATGCAAATTGATCAAAGTAGGACAAATATTGCCAAAAGCGTTTCAACAAGATGAAATCAAACCCAGAAATGTTTTCTATTTTCTTGGGTTTAATATACAGAAAACATATGATAATACAAATGAATCATAAAACTATAGCCTTGGCCTTTCTTCAGAAAATCTTGGAAGTTGAACTAAGGAATTGACTCTTGTGACACCTTCCAATCCAGACCAGTTCTGATCTTCATTCGTAATATTTTCGCCATTTGCGCCTACATCAGTTGGTATTCTATTGTTGAGATCATTCTCTTCAGATGATCGGATGGTAAAATTTCTCTGAAGACAGGGCTCGGGGTTTTGGCCATCGTCTGATTCCACAGCATTACCAGAATGGTTGCTCTGGAGTGTAGCAGATGAGAAACCTTGTTCATCATAGTCAGACTCAGGGTCCATCTTCCCGTCTAAAAATAAGCAGACAACTGCACAATCATCCATCTTCGAAGTTGGATATTTGGTTTTCCATTCACGAGCGGCATTCTCAACCAGTATCCTTGCAGCTGACGACCTTGTCGAAGCTGATGATACTATCTCGACCACTTCTTCATTGCTCAAGACATCCCAAACCTGCAATGATGTATATATAGCACACAAATAACTTATAAGACTATAAGTTTATAATGTTCTCGTATCTTATAGCATCAGAAGGGTTTTTATAGAAGGAAAAGATTTACACCAAGTATGCTATCAAACTGTTGGCGAAGTAATTGACCAAAACTGAATGGAGATCCTCTTTAAAAGAATCACTTTCCCACAAAAGTCGAACAACTAATAATTTCGGCTTCCCCAAGGTTGTCCTTTTTCAGATCAGCAACGTCCAGGAGCAATCACACAAAAAAGGCAATATCTAAAAGAAACTTAACTACTCCAAGGAATCATATAAAATTGACAGTTTACTCCTCTTCAAGATTCTGACAATAACTAATAGCATCATTTTCCATTCCACCCCACTTTACACTCTCAAACCGAAAATAAGATTCATAAAAAAATGGAACGAAAGTTGATATCAATAAGTACAAATTACAAGAATGGTTTTACACAAGTACTCCTTGAAGAAACCTTCTAACAGAAACAATAATTTGCAGCAATGATGACAGATGATAGGAAGTGAATGAGTCATTATTTATATGTGCACCCCTACATTTTACTTTTTCTATGTTGGGGTGGGGGTTGTTAATCTTGTCCCAGACCAAATCAGAGATCTATTTAAATTTAGTCATCGAAGAAGTATTAGTAGTTTAATCTTGACAGCAAGCTGCGTTTACTGAAAACATAGTATTAAGTCTTTGTGGTAAGTTAAAACTTCAAATTGAAACCTTTCATCTTAGCCCACATTTGATTTTTGACCTTCTCAAAATCACTTTTTTTACATCAAACTCATTTTCAACTACACATTCTCGATGTTGCACGTGGACATATAAGTTTTCTCTAACTTTTAACCACATTCTCCAAAAAAATCACTTTTCACAAAATCACTTATCAAAAAATAAAAATCAAACAAGGGTTTGTTTTCAGATGACCATGCTCTGCTTTTACATCAAGTACTAGTTCATGTGAAAGTACATTGTCTAAATTCAAATAAGTAGCCCAAGAAGCACAGAACAAAAAATGAGCAACTAATGTAGCACAGAACTCCGAAGAAATCAAGAGGCAGCTTGAAATTCCAAAGCACAGCATCAAAATGAAGGAACCCAAGGCTTGGTCCTCACTGACTTTTTTGTAACCAATATGTAGAAGAAAGATGATATTAAACAAGGAATTTAAAAAGATGAAAAGTGAAACGAAACGAGCACTGCACTGCCATGAAGTACTGCACCGCACTATATATATGATTAAGAATGTCTAAGTACAAATGTACAGGACAATGAATATTTAAAGAAAAATGTCCAGAATCGTCTATTCGTTTGTCTTGCGCTTCTATA
>CAIGRP010105598.1:0-11401 GCA_903798385.1 Fraxinus cuspidata | reverse complement strand
AGCAGTAGGGGTGGTGGAGGTGGGTAGGTTAATTATATTATAGTAGACCTAAATTAAATATTTAAAAAATTATTATTTCATAAAT
The DNA here is from genome assembly GCA_903798385.1 of Fraxinus cuspidata. Classification (NCBI taxonomy): domain Eukaryota; kingdom Viridiplantae; phylum Streptophyta; class Magnoliopsida; order Lamiales; family Oleaceae; genus Fraxinus; species Fraxinus cuspidata. Next base: position 11,316 of record CAIGRP010105598.1, on the reverse strand, counting down.
TAAAATTTTAAAAAACCCGTTTTTTGAAATTTGAAACTTGTTATAGTATTTTTGAAATGGATGATTCTTAATACCTGATTTATGTATTGTTCCCTTTTTGAATTGGTTTATTTAGTTAGGCTTTATTATCTAAATAGCCTAATACTATATTAAAGTTTTAGTCCAAGAATCAGTTTGGGCTCAATAATTATGATGAGTTCTTTTTTAAATAAGTTGATATTTAAAATGAGAATTAAGTAGTTCTAAATCATTGCCCACTATGCCATCATCCATGGCTCGACTTCCTTGAACTAGGTTTGTATGCACTTTAAGTATTCATGTCATCTCGCTTATGAAAGCATGCCTATTACGCAAAATAGCAATAATGAATATCGTGACAAAATATGAGAGTGTGTTTGATGGATATTATTGAGGAAATAATGTATTTTAAATAGTGATATGATGAGAAATATGTGATTAAAAAGTAAAGAAAAGTTATTCATGTGATGGAAAATATTATTTTATTGAAAAATGTGTGGTTGAAAATGAATTTTGAAGGAATGTATTTTGAATGTGTACCAAATAGTGGCTAAATATTATTTATGATTTTATTTAGGCTTGTTATATATAAAAGTCAATAATAATATGAAATTTTGAATGTTATAAGTGTTTACTATTATACATATGATATTATCGATGGAAGACTTCAATATTAGATGTTATACTAATGTAGAAACCATGAGATATATAGATGGTAGCTATGTGATATTAAATGTATGTTAAGCTTAGTGGGAATGATTCAACTAGAGATTAAGTTTGCAATAATGTAAAATCACATCTTACACGAAAAAGATTAATAATGAATCCACGTACAATAATTCATTTTATCACTACATTTGTAAAAACAAGAGAAAAACTGTGGATGGTTATTAATACATTTGCTTAAAGTTCCAATTTCTGGTACAATAATGTATTCCTTTGTCACTACCTTTGTATAAAACAAAGGAAAAATTGTGGATAATTATTGGTACTTTTTTTTCAATTTTCAATTATTAGTACTTCTCTAAGAAAATTAGAAAAAATTAAAAAGTTCTTTTGGAATGAAAAGTAATTACGTTTCTTTCTTTTTGATAGATGGTGAATGGACAAGGTCAAATCAGTGGAACTAAGAGGCACAATCATTTTACTTGGTTGCATAGGTATTACAAAATCAGAACTATGATTTGATACAATACTTAGATGCCAAGGAAAAGATTTACTGAGGGGCACGAGCGAATGTATATCAATTTCATAGGGATGAGATCGTCTATCACCTTGACCGAACTCTTACTCCTTACTGGAGGCAGTTTATCAAAGGAATCGAAGAGACCTTCGACTACCAGGTCTCTCCCAATCTATTACTTCGATGCATGAGGGAAAGGTGGAAGGTGAATCGCGAAGACGTTAAGTATACCAATGGGATGTCAAGCTATGACCCCAATCTGGGCAATGTTATAACAATACCCGAAGTTGACTACAAGGAAAATTATGTTGGAGATGACCCGAGTGAAAAATACAACCCTGCGTCGTATTCCGCGATTGACTCGAAACAAAAATCCGTGGAAAAATAGGAGGCAAATCAAGGGGAGGGTACTTGGAAGGATTATTAGATGATGCCTAGCTTGCTTTATGTTTAAATTTATGTTCTTCGATTTTTTAAACTCAGCTTGTTTAGACACTGGGTATGCATGGTGGTCTATTATTTATGTGAACTTATGAATATTTATGAATAAAGCATGCCATTCATTTATGTTTCATTTCCTTAATTTGACTTAACTCTAAATAGTTACTATCATTTAATTAAAGCTATGAGACCCCGAAGCAGAAGGACTAACAATAGCAATAACCAAACCTAAGAGTCCACACAACGTGTTTAGCCCAGCCTAATACGATTGACCTATAGTTTGCCCAGCAGTTTCTTGCTATGATGCAAACTTTTGCGCAAGCTGTGAAGCCATCACCACCTCCTCAGCAGCTAACACCACCATTTTTTTAACTGCCTCAACCAAAACAACAGCATGAAGCTGCCCCCGACACTAGGACTACTGCTGCTAAAGTTGAGCAATTCAGGAAATAACATCCCCATGTATTTCTTGGTAGTACGGAGGAAGCGGGGGACTGGCTGGTAAAATTTTTGAACTCACTGACTGCCCTAAACCTAGAAGGGTGATATGTGCAACATTTATGCTATAAAGGTGATGAGCATCGGTGGGACACCAGTGCCAGATCAAGGGCTCTTGGTCATGTTTGGATATGGGATAAATTCAAGGAGGCTTTTCTGAAAAGTACTACCCCACGAGTATCCAAAATCGAAAGGAGGCTGAGTTCCCTACTTTGACTCAGAGCTCAATAACGTTGATCGAGTACGAGCACAAGTTTGAAGATTTAGCTCATTATGCTCCTGAGTTCGTGGATATGGAGGAGAAGAAGGCGAGACATTTTGAATAGGGTTTGATGAATAGTTTGAAACGAACTGTCTAGTGCTTCAGCTTGAAAACTATCATGATGTATTGGCAATAGCACAATCGACAGATTTCAATAACCGCACTAGTGGGGAGGAAATGAAGCGTAATGGTTAGTCAGAGAAGTGAAAGTGGGTGGATAATAAGGTCAAAGAGAAACAAGATTATGCCAAGAAGAGCAGAGGAAATTCAACACAAAATGGCAACAAGAGATACCCACGCTGTGGAAAATGCCATAAGTATCACCAGGGAGCTTGTTTTTTGGGGACGAATTCATGTTCCTGGTGTGGAGAACAAGGACACATGGCTCAGTAATGCCCTAAGTACGGGAACAACCAGCAGAGGCCACGTGGAAACAACCAGCAAAGGCTACAAGAGAATAATCAGCAAAGACCATAAGAAAGCAATCAACAGCAGCCACATAGGAACAACCAGCATAGACAATACCATGCACCAGGCAAACAGGCTAGGGTTTATATACTGGCAAGACAGTAAGAGGATCAAAATCGAAATGTCTTGGCAAGTAAAGTTCTAATATCCGACTTACTAGCTTATGTATTAATAGATTCTGGTGCAATTCACTCCTTTGTAGCCCTTAAGTTTTTAAGTAAACTTGATGGTATGGTTGAATATGTACAATTCCCTTTAGTAATGACGATGCCCACTGGGATATAGTGAATACTAATCACATAATTATAATGGCAAGAGTAGAAATTAGTGGTAGATCATTGGAGACGAAATTGTATGTATTAGATATTGACGAATTCGATATAATTCTTGTAATGGACTGGCTATCCAAGAATCACGTGATAATTTGTTGTTTGGAAAAAGAAGTGATTTTTCAAATACCCGAGGAAGAAGAATTTTGATTATCTATAGCTGGAGGTAGACCCTTACCCGACATCTTGTCTGCATTGGAAGCCCGATAGGTTGTACCATTAGAAAGCACTATGGGACTCCTGATATCCGTAATAAGTAAGATGAGGTTAAGATGGTATGTGAATATCCAAAAGTCTTCCCCAAAGAGCTGTCTGGCTTGTAGCCAAACAAGAGGTAGAATTCACAATCGACCTTACTCTCAGCTCGGCACCCATCTCCAAAGCCTCATATAAAATGGCACCCAAAGAATTACAACAACTGAAAGCACAGCTAGAGGAACTATTGAAAAAAGGTTTTATCCTGCCTAGTGTATCGCTATAGGGAGCATCGGTGCTATTTGTTATAGAGAATTGAATAGAATCACTATCAAGAATAAGTATCCTCTTCCCAGGATTGATGATTTGTTTGGTCAGCTCAGAGGTGTAGTGGTGTTTTTCAAGATCGATTTAAGGATTGGTTATCATCAGGTGAGAATCAAAGCCAGTGATATCTCTAAAATCGCTTTTAGAACTCGGTACGGACACTACAAGTTCTTAGTTATGCCATTTTGGCTAACTAATGCTCTTGGAGTCTTTATGGATTTGATGAACCGCATTTTCCACAAGTATCTAGATCGGTTTGTTATCGTATTCACGGACAATATCCTAATCTATTCAAGAAGTACTGAGGAGCATTTAAGGATTGTGTTGGAGGTTTTAAAGAAGAAGAAGCTCTATGCCAGTTCAAAAAATGTGAGTTTTGGATGGAGCGAGTAGCATTCCTTGGACATATTGTCACGGTCCGAGAGATAGAGATGGATCCTAGTAAAGCGGAGGTAGTGTTGAATTGGTCAATGCCAACCAATGTAGGAAAATTTGCAATTTCTTAGGCTTAGCAGGATACTATCGGAGGTTCATTGAAGAATTATCCAAAATATCATGACCGATGACATAGTTAACACACATGTAAAGTTTGACTAGACATAGAGGTTTGAACAGAGCTTTAAGGAATTAAAATAGAAGTTAGTGAACGCTCAGTGTTAAACATACCTAATGGGTCAGGTGGTTTTGTGATCTATAGTGATACTTCAAAGCAAGGTTTGGTAAGTATCTTAATGTAGCATGACAAAGTGGTTGCCTATCCATTGATATAATTAAAGCTACATGAACAAAACTACCACATGCACAACCTAGAACTTGTCGCGGTGGTCCATGCATTAAAGATTTGAGACATTATCTTTACGGAGGTAAATGTGACATTTTTATTGACCACAAAAGCCTTAAGTACATCTTCACCAGAAGCATTTGAATATGAGACAAAGAAGGTGGCTTGAATTAGTAAAGGATTATAATTGTGAAATTTATTATCACCTAGGCAAGGCGAATGTGGTAGCTGATGCCTTGAGTCGGAAAATGGCAAGTCAATTAGCTGTGTTGACTACGGAAGAACCACTATGGAGAGAATTTGAGAGATTGAATCTCAAGGTTGTCACCACTCAACCAGGTGTGGTCGCTCAAGTAACATCTCTCTATATTCGACCCACACTCTATGACATAATTAAAAGACATCAAAAGGGTGATCAGTCTTTTGAGTATATCAAGTCTGAGATTAACTCGGAAAAGTGGAAAGATTTCACCCTAGTTGAAGATAAAGCATTATATTATTAAGGACGGATGTGTGTACCGGATTTCGAGGAATTGAAAAAATAGATTCTAGAGAAAGCTCACTACTCTCCTTATTCAGTACACCCGAGAGGTACAAAGATGTATAAGGATTTGAAGGCATTATTTTGGTAGGAAGGCATCAAGAGAGACATAGCTGAGTATGTCAAGAAATGTTTGGTATGTTAGAAGTGAAAGCCGAACACCAGCGACCTTCAAGGTTACTTAAACCATTGAAAGTCCTAGAGTGGAAGTGGGAGCATGTAACTATGGACTTCGTGATTGGTTTTCCAAGGTCAGAAGAGTTCACAATGCTATTTGGGTCATAGTGGACCGACTCACCAAATCGGCTCATTTCTTGCCGATTTGGATAACGTTTACTATGGACCAGTTATATGTGAATGAGAGAGTAAGGTTACATGGTGTGTCTATTTCTATTGTATCGGATAGAGATCTAATGTTCTCGTTGAACTTTTGGAAAAGTCTACACCGAGCTATGAGAACTAAACTAAAGTTTAGTACGACATTCCATCCTCAGATGGATGGGCCGTCTGAGTGGACAATTCAAACATTGGAGGACATGCTTCGAACATGTATACTAGAGTTTGGGGAAAAATGGGATAATCATTTACCATTAGTTGAGTTCTCATACAACAATAGTTACCACACTTCAATTGACATGGCGCCATACGAGGCATTGTATGGGAGAAAGTGTAGATCACCAGTCCATTGGGATAAAGTTGGTGAGCGAAAGATTTTGGGGCCAAAGATTATTGAACAGTAGATGGACAGTCTGAGCAGACAATTCAAACATTTGATGACATGCTTCGAACATGTATACTCGAGTTTGGAGGACAATGGGAGAAGTATTTACCATTAGTTGAGTTCTCATGCAACAATAGTTACCACACTTCAATTGACATGGCATAATACGTGGCATTGTACACCAGTTTATTTGGAAGAAGTCAGTGAGTTGGGGACAGAGATTATTGAGAAGACAGTGCATGCAATTGAGAAAATTCACACTATTATGAAAATTACCCAGGATAGACAAAAAGAGTTATGCAGATAGAAAAGAGAAAGTGTCTAGAATTTTCAGTTGGTGATAAGGTATTCCTCAAAGTGGCACCAATGAAATGAGTGCTACGTTTTGGCAAGAAGGGTAAGTTGCGACCAAGGTTTATTGGCCCGTTGGAAATCTTGCAATGTATCAGGAACATCGCATATCAGTTAGCTTTACCACCAAAACTTTCAATTACATGATGTCTTTCATGTGTCAATGCTTAGGAAGTACGTCCCTAATCCGAGTAATGTGGTCAACCATTAGTCTATTGAATTACAGCGAGCTTTGAGCTATGAAGAAATGCCAAGAAAAATAGTTAATCAGAAATTTCAAACCCTCCAGAACAAATTGATCTTATGAAAGTATAGTAGCGTAATCACTCGGTTGAATATGCCACATGGGAGCGAAAGGTGGAGATGCGGGCCAAGTATCCACAACTTTTCTATGAATTTCAATGTAAATTTCGAGGATAGAATTTATTTTTAGGAGGGTAGATNTGATATATGTTTTTTGTCATATTCATGATTGACCAAACATAGGGTAATGTATAGTGTGTATGCATGTGTATATAGAACGTATTATTCACATGAGGAATGAGGGAAAGATTCTTGCTCATTTCACAAATTTCAAGGAACATTTTTCAATGCAAGAATGAATAGCCTTTCCACCAACATGAATTTTTCCTTAATGATGTATGCTTAGTATTATCCTATTTAAGCCCCTCGTTCACATTCACATGCTACCACATACTATTACCATTTTTCAATCCAAAAAATATACACATATACATGCACATAGCTGAGGTGAAAATTGTAAGAGGATCAAGCAATTTTATTCAGTTTCTGTTACTATTTCTTTTAAATTTCACAGTAAATACGCTACCTATGTTTGGATTATTATTATGTTTCAAGAAAATTATTATGGGTCCCATATGGTACAATATGATTATGATTATGTTAAGGGAACCAGAGTTTAGTAGCGCTACACATAAGAATTCTTACCACATATGTTCGGTAAAATTCCTGTATCTCCATTATGTTAATTATAATTATTATGCCCCCTTTAAGTTATACACGATAAAAATTCATGGTATACTTATGATAATTTTATAAATCTCACTCTATGATATTTCCCCCCTTTCAGGCAATTGATGGTTCGAGGCAGTCAGCGTGGATATGGCAACGGGTTGGAATTAATAAATTATATTTTGTTTGAAACACAACTTTTAGGTTTCATTTTTTTAGACATTATTTAGGCTATGTTTTATGTCAATGTATTATTTTTTAATACTAAGATTTCGCAATTAACTATTGAATTTAAAATCACTTTTTATTTACTTAACGAGTAAAATAGTTTCTTGTTACTATTTAAGCCCCTATAAAAAAAATGAAAAAATCGAATTTATTTAGTGACACTTGAATATCCAAGGATTCATATTTAAAATTTATCAAATTGTAATCAAAGTCAAAAGAGAAGTTATTGAGTCTTAATTATTGCAAAATAGCTGAAATTGGTTGTAGCGGTCTTAAAGGAGTCCAAGAAGAAAACATATGATCATTGGAATGCAATTAGAAGTTTAAAGAGTGTCATAGAGCCGCACAAGTTATGGTCCAAATTCTTAGTCACAACTTACAACATATTATTCATATAGAAAATATTGGAATTTAGACCAGGATACATCTAGAAGAATTTAAGCCCTTTGAGGAATAGTAATATTCGATTTTCAAGTTGATTTTGAGCTCATTTTCATCCCAAACACTACACATTATATATATACAACTTATGGGATCATTCTTTTGAGTTCTTTTCCATTGAGATCATTTATTCGAAAATCCAAAATACATTCATTGATTCAAAGATTCAATCACCATATTATTTGAGCCATAAATTCATCTAAAATTTGATTAGATATATTGTTTCATATTAAACCATAGATCAAAACACACAAGATCATTTGATCAAACATCAAACCACCTAATCCACCGAAGATAAATCAATAGTAGGGATCGGGAGCTATTGCAGAAACACAAATTCAGGAGGACTAAAGTAAGATAATAAATGTCGAGATCTAGTATCAGAAACATGCATCCCAGAAAGGCTAAAGTATAAACTAGGAGATGAACACACCTCTAGTAGAATCAAGAGAGACAGAGGTCAGAAGTTATACAGGTAGATAGGTTTGGATCGTACTGTAAGTTTGCTTAGATTTATAGTAGATTACTGACTGATTAAGTGTCTAAAGTTTTTACCCAGCTGGATTTCTCCGTAATCATTTTTTGTGTTCTTTACTACTTTAATTATTAATTGCGGTATTAAAACCTAGGGTAATTGAACTTGATTGACTAATCATTTAGAAACAATTAAAAAGTGACTTGTTGCTTTCAATTTTGTAATTCTGCATGTTGGGTCTAAATAAATCAGTTAATTTGAAACTTATAAAATTGAAATAAATTGGAAATAAAACTGATGGAAAGTGGAAAAATAATTAATCCCATATAAAAAAATATAGAAGATAAAAAGTCAATTATATAGCTCAAGTTTGACATTTGAATTTTGGGCCCCAGGAAGTATCAATATTCTTTGAGGGAGATGACCTACATGCTAGTAAATTGGACAAAAGTCAATACTAGCGTGCTGCCATTGGGCATGGGTCACATGACGTGTGCTTGTGCTTGTAGTTGTAGTAGGCTCAAGTTAGTATATATTTTTTCATAAAATAATATTCTCATTATATTATTTTATTATTAAATAAATATTTATCTCTCGAATTTTCTGTGCATTACGTGTCAATTTCTAGAATGTGTCGATTTCTCTGCTCAAACCCGCGTGTCTGAACATTTCCCATCTAATGATTTTATATAGTACAATATATGTACAACTGATCAATCATAGAACATTGAGATGGACTTTAAAGAATGCTGCAAATACACATCTAGTTTTAACCATTGTAGAATATTTTTCTAATGAGTGATATTTTATAATGCGATTTGCTGACTATTAATTTGATTAGACTATTTTCTTAGCACTAAGGGGAGAAATTAGTAGATGAAAATAATAAATAGTGTATTGTATTGTGTTATCTATACCATCGCACTTGACAAACTATTGATGATTTATATAACTGATTATGAGGCATATACTTTTGGAGAATATATTGAAATAACTATTTAAAGAACCCTAGAAAAGGTTCAAGTACTTGAAATATTGAAAGTTAAAATATCTTAATAAGTTACGTCATTATGAGAAACAAATAAAATCGAAAAGAAAAAGTGTCAACAACACTTTTTTATATGATATACCGCTTCATATTTGTGAGGATATCGGAATAAATTCATTGAAGTATATCAATCGAAAAAATAATTGATCAAATAAAATGACACAATCATAGCAAAATTGAAATTACAAGAGATTCAGGACTTGCAATACGAACATCTAAAGTTGAATACTTATGGGTAAAGAAAAAAAAAGTGAAGTCGTTGCATATAATGCACAACCCTCAACATAAAGAAATTTTGCAAAGATCATGATGGATCCAATCACAAGTCATATCATGTTAGTTTGACATTGTATATAATTTTAATGCATTTAATAATGAGGTTATAACCAACTCATTTAGTATGACTCTTATAATACTACCCTTGAAGGATTTTATGTTTGAAACGTATATAATTTAAGTGATAATATAATGAGTGTGAATAAATATATATTTTACTCTTTTTTCTTGATCAATATTTTGTTCAACTGAACTTTTCGATAAGATTTTTAATGAGACAACTTTTGTAGTAACTAATTAGTGGTTTTTCCACATAATTTTTCCCAATAAGGTTTTACGAGTTATATTCTTTATATAATGAATATTCATAACCTAATTGACTTTTATATTCAAGGCAAAAGTCTTATATATTATAAATTGTGTAATGACTCCTGAATAGAATAAAAAGATCAGTTTTTACAAATCATAATGTTACTATAATCACTAAAGATTGATAAAAATCTTGTAGGGATATTATAATGCTTGAATGTCATAACAAGACAATACAAAACACTTCACCAGAATTGGGATATTAAAGATTTTGCATACAAGACATTGATAACTTAATACAAGGATTTTATTTATCAAAATCAAGGGAATAATTGTACTCTTTTCCTTTGCTCAAGTCTTATCCCATTGGATTTTCTTGACAAAGTTTAATGAGGCGGTATTTTGTTACTCTGATTTTGTTAAGATCATTTGTACTTCTTTTTTCGTTTAGTAGCGTTTTTGCCAAACTAATTTTTTAACAAGACAATTGTTGTAGAAATAATCATCAAATATGAAATAATTGTTGTAACTATTTAGTCTTATGAAAATATTTATATAATTTTTTACTCACTCTAGAAGAGAAATAATCAAATTGTAACTCTCATTAAAACCCTATATATAAAGGTTACCCTTATCATTATAATATATTACACACCTGAATTTTGATTCTATTTACTTTTCTCTCTTCTTTTCAATGTCCTCCTCTACAGTTTTTTGAGAATTTGATAGTAATAGAATATGTAATTAAATAATTATTTAAATTAATTAATTATTGAGAACTAGAAAATAAAGAAAAAATGGTTTTTTTTTTTTTTTAAACTTTACATTTAGTGCAATGGGCCCGAAAGAACTAAATAAGATGGTGTAAAAATTAGAGGAAATTAGGCTGGGTACTCTAAAAAATTGACAAATAGATTAATACACTTGAAACAAATTAAAACCTCTATCAGCTTAATTAATACTCACAAATTCCCACTCTAATTCAATTTAACTCATATTTTTTTGACACTTTCATGCTCAACAAATTTTCATTTCATTTGAGTTATGCGATTAAGAACATGCAATTTGCAGTGGAACTTACTAGAGAACTTATGATATTTAGAAGTTCTACAGAAACTCTCCAATCTTCTGTAAAGCAAAACGAAGAAGAGGTGGCTTTCCAATGGGAACTAATATTGGCAAGGGATATGAAGTCAATAAGATTTTAGGTTTGATTTTCTTTGTTTACATCTCTAAACTCGAGGTTGAGAAGTTGATTGATTTGCTCAGTTTCTTCAAGAAATTTTTTGGGTAAATAGCACAAAACATCCCTACCGTTCAATATCATTGTGCAAAATGTCCCTATCTTTCATTTTTTGGCATTTTCACCCCTATCTTCCACTTTTCATTACGCAAAAGATCATTTTCAACCATTTTTCCAAGAAAATGACGATTTTACCTTTCTATTCAAAT
>CAIGRP010105596.1:0-14586 GCA_903798385.1 Fraxinus cuspidata | reverse complement strand
TCACCTAACACTAATTAACCTAGCCTATTTAGTAGAAAGAAAAAAACATGAAAAAGAATAAAAAAACGACATCACCCAATTAATTATGAATTTAGATCTTCACGTCTTGTGGATGAATTTTGTGTTTCTTGCCTTGTTTTATACTCTCCAATCTTGTAAATTTCATCATCTAGGTCTCTTCCCTAGTTCTAGACGGCTCTAGGGTTTAAATATGCGAACCAAAATTTATTTTCATAAGAGTTCTATTGAAATAAGGAAATCAAATTTTTTTTCCCGATTTGGCATGGGCGGCCACCCAATACAAAATGGGGCGGCCGCCCAGGCATAATGTTTTGTTCCTGTTAATGGGGTTGAGGGTTGGGCGCATATAATTGGACGGCTGCCCAGTTATAAGAAATTTTGCGAAATTTCCTTTCAGCCATTTTCTTTATTCTTTTTTCCAATTTGGTCCTCCACATCAGATTACTTCAATGTTAGTACTTCAACTTTTANTCCTCCACATCAGATTACTTCAATGTTAGTACTTCAACTTTTACTCAAATGCATATTAGTCCCCAAACTTTCATCAATTGGTCGATTTATCCTTCTTTCTTTTCCAATTACTTAGAAATGGATCCAAAACTGAAATAAGATAAAATTAACCTAAGTTAAGTGAAATACAATAATAAAACAACACAGAAGCTTAGTAATATGACTTTAATAAGTGTAGAAAAACGCACTTATCAGTACTTATAGCATAACTAAAAATATAGTAATGTTTGGACCTCCACCTAGATTAGAAGTTTGTTAGATGGAATGAGTAATCAATATTTGAACTCTCTTGTTTTTCTATTTTTTTCTGTCAAATTTTTTTTTTTGTCTCCCTCCTATTANTTTTTTTCTGTCAAATTTTTTTTTTGTCTCCCTCCTATTAAATAAATTTAAGTTTAGACATAACCTATAGGTGATGAAATTTGAATTTGGATGGCTATTCATTAAACCAAGATGGAGTCACGAATTTAATCTAGTCGGAGCATATTGAAGTAAGAAAATTTGAAAAAAGGCTATAACTAAGAGTGCAAATTAGTCATTTTCTGGTTTTCATATTCGAAAAATGTAGCATAATAATCTATTATTAATTTATCGGGGATCCATTTATATGTATGATCTTCGAAATTGATCTAAAACATTAATGTTATAATCCATAAGCAAAATTCTTAGTCTAATATGAGTAAGAAGTTGCGCAACATCAATTCTACATTACATGATTTGTTTATGTTGTCATTTTACTCTATAGCAAATAGAAATATACTCTTTTAGAAAATATTTCCATATTGAGTTCAAAAAAAATAATGAAATATTAAAATAAAATTTACAAATTAAAGGTTACAAAAAAGGGTGCAACAAAACTTTGATAATGTCTTTGAAAAACTTTGACAGAAAATCACTTCCAAACAATCATATTGAACTGATTTTCTTCGCAGAATTTCAACTTTTCAAGAAATGATTACAGTATTATCCAACTTCAAACATGTAAAACTCTAGATATTTGGTTGTGCAAGACAAGCCATTCAAGCATTTAGCAACGTAAACAACAACATAAAATTAATATTCATAGATGAACAAAAAGGAATGCTCCAGATTAGAGAATTATAACTTATAAGCAATCTTATGCTAATTATGGATTGTCGGAATTGAGTTATATAACCACTGTAGGACTAGAAAATCATGTGTAGAAACTGTGTCTGAATCATGAGTAAACAATAATTTCTATTTCCAGACCTTCATCCACGAATCATGGCTCACTGAGGCAATCCTGTGAGTCCCATGCGTATTTGTCAATGCAGAAACTACACCCTCATGCGCACGACGGCTCCAAATTTTGCTGCCATCCATTGGATTCCAGATTTGAAGTGACTGCAAAGCACTTAAACAAGTAAACTCGATGTACTAAATTCAAAATGATGATGTTTGATGAAGTTTAATAAAGAAAATATACGCAACACATCGTAGTACAAGATAGAAAATCTATTTCAATCTTGACTTCAGAAGAGTTGAGGATTCAAAAACCAAAACAACTAGAATACAGTAAAAGGAAACATTTTATACCTGGTAAGAACCAATAGCTAGGACTAGTGAATACACAGGATGGAATGTACAGGACATAAATTTATTTTCAGTGGACTGCAACTGATGAACGGACTTTCCACCTGCTGCTATTGACCATATGCGTGCACAATCTTCACTGACAGAAGCCATGAATCTGCCACTGGTATCCCAACACATCGAGCAAATATCTTTCGCATGTCCCTATAAATTAAAGGAGTAAATTTATATCGTATCTAATTTAATGCATGCATGGACAAGAATGACACAAAACATCCTGGTAAGGAGGATTAGATAGTATATGACAGTATTAAGAAAGTGAAATATGCTAAAATCTTGTTTGCCGAATCCAATACTTAATTATAAATTCGTACTTGGATTGATTCAACAAATTACAGCATACCTCTAGCCGGTGCTTGACGGTGCTTGTCTCAACATCAATCATATTGATAACATTTCCAGTAGCAGCAGCCAAAAGGCTCCCAGATCGAGGTTGGAATCTAACTTGTCTATTTGCTCCCTACAGTTGCACCGTGGAAGAAATCAGAAGAGTCATCTTAAAGAATAACTGGAATTCAGATAACTTGTCTTCAGCAGTTATTATTTCTTCCAAAGTTACTTTCATATATGTAATAAACACTATACTTATTTGCGCTCAAATTCACATCTTGAATCTTTACCATGTGTGAAAACTCGAAAAATTATAAATGGAAATTGAAATAACTCTTAAAACCATTTATCAACGTATAAACGAAATTCATACCAAGAAAGACAATTATTATCGGAGTAAATTAACCATGATAGTGAATGGGCAGAATAGAAAAAAGTGCTCGTCTACAAAACTACATAACTGACCTTAAAGGCGAGAATGCAAGCAGATTCATTTACATTCCACAATCGAATCTCATCATTTCCGTCACAAGAGCAGAGGATATTGACCTTTACCGGGTGGAAATCCAATGACATCACAGGTTTAGCATGCCCGACGAGCATAGAATTTGATTTTGCCGGCTAAAACACCAGTCATGAAAGGTGTAAGCTTTTCATTCGGAATAGTAATTTGCCATTTGATCTATTTTATGTTTTTAGACCATGTCAATCAATATTCTTTGAAATATTTAAGGCAATGAGTTTAGACACAGTGACACACTACACCTCAAAGCTATTTGCATAAATATTTGAAAAGAGAAAACGTAAATAAACATATCAATGTTTTCAGTATATACTTGACCAAAACCAAGATCTACCAAATTTGAAGTAAATATTTTATGCAAAATCATCTGGATGGTAGGTCTGGCTGACAAAGGATATTAGGAAAAAACCTAGAAATGGCAGCAGGCATTAGACAATGGACAGGAAAAAAGAATCGGAAAAGCTTTAGCACCTTGACAGCATCCCATACTTGCACGTTTTTGTCAAATGAAGATGTTGCAAAAACAGTTGAATTTGGCTTGAAACGGATGTCTGAAATGATATGCGAACGTGCTTTTATAATATTCGATGAACGAGATTCCAGATTCCAAATCAGTACCTATTACAATATGATGCAAGATGCATTAGCTCATGAGAATGTTTTTAACAAAATCTTTGTTTGCAAAATGTAATTCTTCAACATAAATTCAGAAAGAAAAATGATTGAGAAGCACTGTATCAACCTTGCTATCGTGCCCAGCAGCAGCTAGTAACTTTCCCGATGTTGAAAAATGGCAACATCTAAGCTTGGTTTTAGTTTGGAAGCTTTCAACTTCTTCAAAAGAGAGGCCTGTAATATCGAAAAATCATGATCATTCAATCAACGTAACCCAAGTAGCCAGGTGAAATTGTCCATGTGCATCGTCATGTTGGCTACCATGGAATTTGTACCGCACTTTCCACCGTGATTGACAAAAAATTTCCCAGATTTTTCTATCATCTATATTTATAATGTGTACTTTTAGATTATTGATAAGCTCAATACCCCAAGACTCAAGAGGCACAGATGAAAACCGATCATAGGAGTTCAGACAAAAAATAAAATAAAATTTAACTCATCTCTGAACCTCTATGTATTTTCTATGTTCTTTGTGATTCATTGAACAAAATACTAATTTCTGGAATGGCTCTGACAATGAAAATTTATGCTCTAATAAAATGGAAAAATATTATTCAAAACGCAGCTAGTAACTATTCATTTCATTCATCAGGTTTTCAAGGGTGGACATCTTATATGAAAATAAAGGGTAATATTTTGTCAATGCAATTCTTCAAGATATATAATTGACTTGTGTACATCGTTTCCCTTATCCTTTTATGTATATATATAGCATTTCAGTATTCAATAAAAATAGTAGGAAACCAGATCAACGAGACGACTCTTTTAGTCTTTCTCTAGTTCGGGAGTTCACCTTAAGTCTTAATTAGTTGCGTCAACAAAGAAGGGGGGAAAAGAAATGAAATAACAAGCATTTTCCCTTTTCTTCATCATCCTTCAATATATCCATTCTGATAGTTAAAGATACTTTCCAAGATTAAAAGAATAACTTAAATATGAAATTAAACTGTAAAACTTGCCTTTCTGTTCAATTTTGCCTCTCTGTTCATTTTTCTGACGTGCTGGAGAACTATGTGGCAAAGTGCTTGTGTCATCTGGATTATCATTGAAAAAGCTGTCAACATCCAACGGTTCTTCTTCCACGAATTTCTTTCCACTCTACCGCTCAAAGAAAAAAGAAGATGGAGTAAGACAAAAAAGCATATAATAATGAAAATGTCTGCATCATAATAATATGTAATCCAGAAGAGACCCTAATCTGTTGATACAAACTTGAAGAACATTTATATACAGCTCCATGCAATTTTGAAATGTTAAAATCAAATCAAGTAATTGAAAAAGTATTTCTTTCTACTAAAATTACACTCTTAACAAATTTGAAATTTGAACAGTATTTCTTTCTACTAAAATTACACTCTTAACAAATTTGAAATTTGAACTAATACACGCTCTTTGAGCTTATAAATATCTATATTGTTGAGAATTATGAACTAAAGGTAGTTGAGATTCAACTACTGAACATAATATGAGTAATTGTATAATGCTTTGGTCTAAGAATTTCAAAGAGAAAAACCCTATTTGTAGGGTTATAAACAGCTATAAAAGGAAAGATCCTAAATTATAATCCAATCATATTGGAAATAATAATAATAATAATAATAATAATAATAATAATAATAATAATAATACTAATAATAATAATCTAGAAGATATTATGATATTAAGAATAAGTTTGTAAACTGACTGATAAAAGATGTAAAATATATAGAAAGCATGAGGTACTTGAATGTATAGAAGGTGAATAACCGAGAGATAAATGAGATATTGTGTGAAGACAATGAATGTGGCCAAACTTTGGCAATTTGTGCAGCGTTGACTTGAAACAAATGGGACGAAGGTGGCAGCGCCACCACCATGGAAAGACATCGAGTCTCAGATACAATATCAGGGTACAAAAGAGTTAGAAAGACGAATGTAAGATCCTGTGCTAAGCCAAGAGACTCTGATACCATATTAAGATATGTGAATCGAATGTAAGGAGAAAAAAACAATGCAAGCAACTATAAAAATTGTTGTCTAAATATTACAAAGGACAACCTAATTTATATGGTTATAAACAGCTACAAAAGATCATATGCTATAACACAATCATATTGCAAAGAAAATAAAAATGTTACGATGTTACAAAAATATAGAAATGCTTCCATATGTAACATTTCAGTTCAAGCATTTCTGTGCCTGGAAAAAAATTCACCATTGCACTATCATGGATACATTAACAACGAGATAGAGAAAAGGGAAGTAAAAACCAAATGCTTATATCATCCGACATCCAACCTAAAACTACCCTCTAAAAAGTTTGAGAGACCACCCCCATTATCAGTATACTGTTATGACTATCTAGAAATTACAGTCATTGCTTCTTCTTACTTGTAATTTTTTGCAATTTAAACTGTCATCAATGAGGATAGGATTGCCCGCATTGGTTGAATTTCTAGAGGCTGACAATTCCAGATTTCCTGATGTTTGTACTGCCAAATTGGGCGTAAAATCTTGTTGGAGGAGGGCTTCAGTAGTTCCAAAGTGCTGCCGATGATTTGAGAACAATAAAATGAAAAGATTATTTAAGTTAAAAATGAAAATCTTTGAGAAAACAAATAAGTGTGCAGCTACCCCTGAAATTTCTTAATATGTGAAAATTGCATGCACTTACAGTTGTAGGCAAATATCCTTGCGATGGGATTTGTTTTACTTCGTTTCTTTCTGAAATGAAAGATAACTAAATTTAACTACAAGAAGCTATTGGAACCAGAGGAATGATATAAATTCAACTATCAACAAGAAAAGGTTTCACTTCCACTTTGATGAAGTTAATGAGAAAAAATTACCACTAAAATCGTCCTGCGGCATAGGACTCAAATTCGGCCTTGGAATTGTAGGATTTAAATTTGTTGGCACATTTTGTGTTGTCTGAATATCCTAACATTTAAAGGAGACAAAGCTTGAATGCATAATTTCTTGTAAAAAAATTTAATACGACTTAAAAAAAAAAAGCACGATCGATCACCTTAGAAGAGGATGCTCCTAGGGTCTCAGGATGCCTTGCAGTTCCAGTTCTAGCACAATATACGTCCCAAAATAAGGACCACCAGTCTGTTAAAAATTCTTTTGGAGGATTGATTGCTGAGAAAAAAGAGAGCAAATAAAACCATTCAATGCATTGATAGAATAAACAAAAAACATGATTCAAAAGTATGGTAGGGCGACTTCTTAGTGTTTCAACCCGTTATTATTTAAACGGTCGTGCATAGGAAAATAGAGCTAACTTATTCTATTGATAAAGTGATAAATAACGCATCGTAATTATTTGACATTCAATGAAACAAAGAGACATCAATAGTTCCCAACTGATGAGAAAATTTGGCGTAAATTTCATGCTTTGAAATCGACTTTTTCCCTCCTGAAATTGGCAATGAATTAGTGGCTCCAATCACAATAAAATAAGCCATAAAAGCCTGAAAACTTACCCAAAAAAATTACTCAAATCAAAAGAGCAAAATATTTTTTTTGGGAGTGAGAAAACGAGTTTTAATTAAATTATATGAGTGTAGAAAAGCTGGCCAATAGAGTTTGTACCATCAGCATTTGGAATAACTTCAGCCTCTCTAGCAAAAATATCAGCAACTGTGTGCATGTTGTTTGTGACCATGTAATCATGAATATACAAGTCAAGCCTGCAAACTCAAAATCAAAATATATAAGAATAAGCCGAGGAATTAATATGTCTCTTGAAGAGGAGATTCAAGAATAAACAAACAAATCCTCTAGACATTCAAGAAAATGTAAACAAACTATCAAGGGATTCAAGAATTTCCTCGAGAAAAAATAAACAAACTAGAAATTCAAGAATTTCCTCAAGAATAAACAATCAAGCAATTCAAGAACTTCATCATGAAAAAAACAAACTCTGAAGAAATTCAAGAATCTCGAGAGAAAAAATGGCATATAAGACATGTATGAACTCACATTTTTTGAGCCTCCCAGTCATCCATGATGAAAAAAACCAACTCTTCACTCCACCAACAACATGAAAAATGAGAAAAAAAAAATAATAATAACTTCAAAGAACGAGAATTGATTTCAAGAGTTAAAAATCTTTCTTCTTGATAACTAATAATGTTAACCAAAGAGGCCCTATTTGGTTGATGACAAGAAAAAATGGCACTGGAAAATTTGTTAAGATAGAGAAAGTAAGTGAATAAGTTAACTGGTGGAAGAGAGATGGCTGAAGGACAATAGTGCCACAATAGTTCAAAATGGTACTGAAGGTAACAACATAAGAACTTGCTTCAGTCCCTATTTATATGCTACCGATAATGTAAGAGAGGTATATAAGCAAAACAATGGGCCATGCCTGCAGGTTTTTATTATTTTTTCTACTGATTATAGAGAATTTATCATGCATCAGGAAAAAATTGTGCCTGGCTTGGCGTGGGGCGGGGGCGGGACGGGGTGGGGAGGGGGCTTTGGCACCTAATTTTCCATGGATTCCGTACATCAAATTGTATTGACAAAATCTTGACACTCACTTTAATCAGGATTTAACTCCTCCTAATATTCTAAATGTCATTTATATATTTTTTAATCTATCGTTTTAATTTGTTTATTGGGTTTCTGAATTATTTCAGAAGTTGTAAAAAAAAAAAAGAGAGAGAGAGAGATATTTCTTGGAAATAAGAAAATTCGAGGTCGAAATTCTATTTTTATAACCATTTTCCTCTTAAAATGAGTAGGTTATTAATTGATAATCTCCTAATAAATATGCATTTACGATGAGCAGTATTCCATTATAAAAAAAAAGTGAAAATGACAAGCCCTTGAACTAATTTTGTCACTACTTGGATTTTGGTTGACAAAGAGACAAAATGGTTTGAATCAACATAAATTTCACCAAAAAGTCAGTACGATTTAAATGTAATTTGCCTTATATTAAATTTTAATTCACCAATTAGTTGTTGCACTTTGTGACAACGCAATAAAGGTAATTGGTGTAGTAAATTCGCTCAATTAAATATTAATTCAATTCTTATCCTCTACTAATATTTAATACATGCAATGCAATTAACTACTTGAAAATTTGCAATAAAGCTTTCACACAGTGAGTCAATAAGTGTGTAATAAAACAAGAATTTGTCAAATATAGACATGATTAAATGCGGCAATGCCTTCATTAATTTGTCTTTATAAATCATACTCACGCGAGTTGTAATATTGACATCATTAAATGGATTTATTGAGATAAGATTTTCTGAGTGGACATCTTTAATATCCTAATTTATTTTCCAGAATAATTAAAACAGTTCAATGTTGAATTTTGAGAAAACTTTCCAAAAATCTATATGGAGAATGAGTTACGAATTAAGAATTGTACGTTTTCGAAACAATGGACAAGGTCTGAATTTATTTATTTTTTGTTTATGCAGTTTATTCAAAGTTTTTTATTTATATATTGTGCTTCAAAATTTGAAATATAGGGTTGAAGTTCGATTTTTTGTATACTTTTTTTTCGTAATGGAGGGATATAATCTCCTAATTAAGAGGTGTTTAAAATTAGCATTATCACAAAATATTCCATATATTATAGGAAAGAAAATAATAACTACACATATATATTTGAGAAGTCATGGTAGATTAATTAAGAATTTTGGAAAATTCAGGTTTTTATGTTCATCTGTAATATTTTTTGAATAAAATGTTACTAATTAATGACTGAAATTGGAAATGCAACTAAGGTGATTTTAAAATGGATATCAAGCTTTCTTCTCCAGCAAATATGTGCGGCAGTTTAAAAACAATCTAAATAAGATTAATTGAAGTTATAGGTAATTTATTTGAATAATCACAATTACATTTAAAAAAAATAAAAATATATTCATATTGTTCAGAACGTGACTTCGCTGGCATTGAAAAATTCAAATCGGTGATGAAAAATGTTGCAAAGTTCAGATTTCAGTTGGGGGCAGTAACAGTATCATTGAATCAATTTCATACGATTTTGTCATTTGTTGTTAGAAAAAAATCTGTAAATTATATCTTCTTTCATATTCTCTATAAATATTTACAAATTGAAAAAAATATATATTTGCTTATTGAGGGTATAATTATTATTTTTAGTTTCCTGATATACCCCTATTTAATGTGTTTTATTATCAACCAATATTGAAGTACTACTCCTATTTAAACTATTAATTAATGTGGGGGTGTATTAGAAAAAAAGGTAAGCAAAATTTATATTTTCAATTATATTAATTGTAACGATGAAGTTCAAATGATCAGCCACTTTCAATGAACAAAGCATAAAAAATGTGTACAAATCAATAAGAAAAACAAGTAAAGAACACGAGATTTTTCGCCATAAGGCAAGAGGTTCAGAATCGGAGTTCCTAATCCCCATTTGAGTTTCCGCCAACTGAAAGAAATCACTATATTAACCGGAATCAAGAAACTATTCAGAATACACCAGGCACTCATACGAAATCATTCAAGATTACATCAAAAAGGAAAAACCCTCAAATTGATCGAAACAGCAATCCACTTAAGGATACAATAATAGTCATTTACAAATCACTCAAAATCTATACAAGGAACTATATAGATTATAGATATAAAATGAGGCTTCTAATTTTTCAGAGTGTACAATAGAAAAAATGAGAGAGTACGGAGAACACAAAGAGTTCGAGAGAGTATGAGAGAATGAACAGCCACACTCAAAACTCAAACCGTAGTATATGAGAAGTCTCCAGAAGGTCAGCCAATCCAACAATTTGTGGGGCGACACTTGGCAACATCTTATCCATCCAGCCATTTAAGAAAAAAAAACATATAGGTAAAACATGCTTATAATCGGATGAAAACAGAAGCCACCAAGTAATCAAATAATAACAGTCCAACCCAACAAGAATTATCCAACAACCAAGCCATCAAACCAACGGGCCAACCTGACTCAATAATATAATCAGGTTCCAACAACATCATCATTGTGTCATTTCTCCATAATCTCCACCTTGGTACAATATCCCAGTTTCATCTATAGTGATTTCTCCATCATGTCATCATTTGCTCTTATTCCTGATACATAAATCAGCAAATGTTAATGTTCACCTAATTTAAACGATCCAAAAACTTATTTAAAGGCAGCACTTTGGTACCAACATCAGCAGGGTTAAAATAAGTAGAAATTTTCTCAAATTTTACAACACCTTGGAGATAACATTTCTAATAAAATGAAATTTCACATCAACATGTTTTGATCTATTATGCAAAACAAGACTCAAATAAATGACAGATGGCTATCAGGATACAAAACAACATCTTTAACAAAATCAAATTAATTTAATAGTCCTTTTAGCAAAATTCACTCTTTCATAACATCTGTTGCAACTATATATTCAGTTTCAGTTGAAGATAATGCAGCAATTTTTTGTCGTTGTGATTTCCAACTTATGCAAGAATTACACAAAGTATACACATAGGCTGAGGGGATTTCCTATTGTCTCTATCATATGCATAGTCAAAATCAGTGTAACCCCTCAAGATAACACCTTCATATTGTTTCTTATATTTAATTCTCAAGTCACAAGTTCCCTTAATGTATCTAATTGTATCTAAGAAGCCATTTCATAGCTTTCCAATGAGCTTCACCTAGATTTGACATGTATCTACTCAATACACTTATTGAGAATGCCAAATTAGGTTTAGAACAAACCAATGATACATAACAGACCCAACTGCACTAGAATATGGCACTCTTGCCATTCTTTTGAACTCATCGTCATATTTGGGATTTTCATCATTTGAAAGTTTAAAATGATTTGCTAAATGTAAACTCACACTTTTAGCATTAAGCATATAAAGTTTTTCCAATAATTTCAAAACATAAGATTTTTGGCAGAGATTAAGTGTGCTTCCCTTCCATTCCTTCTAATTTCAATGCCCAAAATTTTCCTAACAGGACCCAAGTCCTTCATTTCAAATTCAGATTTCAATTTATTTTTAATTAACTCGGTTTCTTTTATGTCATGACTAGTCAAGAGCATATCATCAATATAAAGAAGAAGGTAGAGTGAATTTTCACCACCACTTCATTTGCAATAAAGACAAGTATCAAAATTATTCTTTTAAAACCAAGTCTAAGCACAAAAGTATCAAACCTCTTGTTCCATTATCTTAGAGTTTGTTTTAAACCATATAAGGACTTTTTAAGAAGGCATACTAAGTCAGAATTTTTGTTTACTTCAAAACCTTTTGGTTGTTCCATTTAAATAGTTTCATCAAGATCTCCATTTAACATCTAATTGATCTAATTCCAAGTTAAACTGAGCTGCTAAAACTAATATTACTCAAACAGTTGTTAATTTTACAACTGGAGAAAAGATTTCATTGAAATATATTCATTCCTTTTGAGTAAAGCCTTTAGTCACTAGTCTAGCTTTGTATCTAATGTCATTCTCATTTTGTTCCACCATTTTTATCTTAAAAATCCATTTACAATCAACAACCCTTTTTTCCTCAGGTATTTTTGTCAAAATCCATGTTTTATTCTTTTTAAGAGATTCAATTTCATCTTCCATTACTTCAAGTCAATGCTTGGAATCTTTGCTTGTCATAGCCTCATTAAAAGATACAGGTTCATTTTCAATGAACCCTTGAACAGTAAGGAAAGACTCTTCATCATCAAACCTCATAGGTGGTTTCACTTCTCTTCTTTGCCTATCTCGAGCAAGTTGATAATCATCTAAAGATTTATTTGTTTCCAAATTTGCTTCAAATTGTTCAAACTCTTCATTGCTATGAGTTTCAACATCATCATCTCCAGTCTGAACATTAGGAGGTTGATTATCATCCTCAACTTGATATACCTCAATTTTAGTCTCTCTCTCTACACTCTCAATCTGACGGTTTAGTGCTATTAATCTTTTTCAAACAAGGTAGATTATTTTCATTAAACACAACATTTTTGCTTATAATGATCTTATATCATTTGGTTTCCCTTACACATAGTCTATACCCGTTTTACTCATTCACCATAACATAAGAATATACACTTAAGTTCTCTAGGATCCAATTTCCCTTCAAATTGATGTGCAAATGCTGCACACCCAAAGACTTTTAAATTACTAAAGTCAACATGTTTTCCATTATACATATTTTTCAGGAGTTTTAAAATGTATAGCACTAGTAGAACTTCTATTAATAAGATAATTAGCAGTTTTTGTAGCTTCCCTCCAAAATAGATTGGGAAGACTGGAACTTAAAATCATGCATCTAACTTTTTAAAGTATAGTTCTATTCATTCTTTCAGCAAAGCCATTTTATTGTGGAGTGTGTGTCACAGTTCTATGTCTCAATATACCATGCAATTTACGCAACTTATCAAACTCATAATTGCAAAATTCAAGGCCATTATCAGTTCATAGCACTTTAATCTTTTTATCAGTTTGGTTTTCAATCAAAGTTCTCCAATCTTTAAAAGCAACAAAAGTATCAGACTTAACTTTTAAAAGAAAAATCCAATTTTTTTCTAAAAAAATCATCAATGACCAAAAGAAATATTAAAAACATGTATGTGTAGGTATAGAAGCTGGTCCCCAAAGATCAGCATGCAAGTATTCAAGTATTGACACAGATTTATGCATTACAAGCAAAAATGGTAATCTATTATGTTTTCATAGAATGCAATAATCACAAAAACTGAGTTTCTCAATATTATCTTTTCTAAAGGCACCTTGTTTTTTCAAAATCTGCAACCCTTTGTCACAAATATGACCCAATCTCTTCTTGTGCCATATTTGTGACTTATCATTTTGAACATTAATTGCTGCTGAAGTTGAGTAAAAAAAGTTTTGTATTTGCAAAATGCAAAGACCACGTTTCTTGGGAGCTTCAACAATCAAGTGAGAGTCCCTCAAGATTTTAGTGTATCTATTATTAATCATAATGTCATAGTTTATGTCATCTAAAACACCTAAAGAGATCAAATTTCTTTTAAGGTCAAGAACATACCTAGTCTTTTCTAAAACTAGTTGATTATTATCATTTACTCTTAATAGTTCATATTCTCTTAACTTGACATGTCATATGATTACCCACTAAAACTTCACCACCATTTACATTTTCAAAATCAGCAAACCACTCTTTATTAGGACACATGTGAAAAATACAACCTAGGTCAAGAATCTATTCTTGACTAGGTTGATAGGAAACAACAACATAAACCTCATCAATATTGGCCTCATTATTGCATGCTAAAGCTGCATCACCATCAATTTAGACTTGTTTCTATTATTACTAAGACTTTTAGGACAATCTTTGATAAAATGACTTTCCTCTTGATAGTAAAAACACGTTTTACCTTTAATCTTCATTTTATCTCTCTGATTTCCTTTCTTCTTGTGTCCTAATTTCTTATGGAAGTTACTATTCTTGGGATTAAACTTAGACTTCACCATCAGATTCATACCACTAATAGACTCTTTCCTTTCAGATTTCAACTCTAACTTCTTAGTTCTTAAGGCATTAATGATCACTTCAGTAGTTAGAGTTTCCCTACCATATTCAATTACATTTTAAAAATCTTTATATTTATCACCAATTGAATTTAATAAAACCACAACCAGCTGTCCATTTGAGAGTTTCTCATAACAATTGGCTAGATCACGGGATAATATGTTGAATCTATCAATGATAATTTCAAGGTCAAGATATGGGTCCAGTTTAAAAACCAAAAAATTGTTTATGAAAATAAACCTTATTAGGCCGGGTTTTATTCAAATAAGTGGTTTCTAATTTTTTTTTCCACAATTCAGCAGCAAACTTTGTTTATCCAACTTCTCTAAGCATATTGTCAGACAAATGCAGAAATATAGTACTCCAAGCAGTTTCATCGTGTTCGGTAACTTTACTTGATTCAA
>CAIGRP010105594.1:0-25807 GCA_903798385.1 Fraxinus cuspidata | reverse complement strand
TGCTACTTTGACAGAAAAATTGTAAGAGATGCAGTGACATAATCCTAGTTGACAATAGATGATTTGATGGGGATGTTGACTGTGTTTAAAATAGTTCAATGAGATGACATGTGACATAATTTCAAGAATTATGTCAACCATTATGTTATTGTAACGTGATTGTTTTATTTTTCATTTGTTACTGTTTGTGGGGTCTAGGTAAAATACAGCTAGGGAAAATGGTGTTGACTGGGAAAATATCACTCCAAAAAGAGTTGAATTTTTATTTAATAGATTACTTTACTTAAAATATTTTAGGTTATAAATCAAGGTGGAAAGAAATTTTAATTCCATGTTAGTTGGAAAATAAAAACTCACCAAACCCATAAGATTTCATTTTCCATGAAAATAAAGAAAATGTAGTTTAAAGTCGTTGTACCTTGAAATTTGGTTTCAATTTACACGTTGCAATCAAACAATCAAAGTGAAATTCATTTTCTTCGAATGTGACATTTTTCATAAAATTCTTTGTAATGAAACAAGGCTTTAATTTCAAATAATGGTAATAATGTACTAAGAGAAGGCAAAAGTCACAACTTGAACACACGTACATTCTGTAGAAATATCCAATCGATTGATAATGATCTCTCTTCATCTTATATGTTGACTCGTGAAAAATGTGCACCCATTATGAATAGACACATTTCTGAATAGATACATTGGAATCCATAAAATTGAACTCATTTCTTTCAAATTTTTTCACCCCAAATCAATTCAATTATATTAATTGCCCATTCATTCTCTCTAAAAATTCTATCAAAATAATTTTCATGTTAATTTTCGAGTTGTTTTTGAATTTTAAGAGCTTTTAGTGTTCAATATCTTACAATCAAGTTGTGGTTTACCTATTAAGATTATTATTGTTGTATTTTAATTTTAGAAGTAACGCTTGTATTGTGAGAGACATACATCCATTGAAATACGTTAGCAACAAGTGCAAGAGTCGAAATTTGTCTTGAAGAGATTTGTAGAGGATACCTCGCTTCAAAATCTTGTACTTCAATTATATTTTTTTTTTCTTCTCTTGATTATCATAGTTGATTTTCTAATAACAAACTTAAAGACGGATTCTTCTACATTTCTTTCTTAGCCTATGTTTGGGAGTCATTAATTATGGAGAATGCATTTTCATGTCAAAGCAAGAGGATCCACACGCTGAAGATTTTGTCTTGATATGAATAAAAACCAATTTTTCAATTTTACCNTACCTCGCTTCAAAATCTTGTACTTCAATTATATTTTTTTTTTCTTCTCTTGATTATCATAGTTGATTTTCTAATAACAAACTTAAAGACGGATTCTTCTACATTTCTTTCTTAGCCTATGTTTGGGAGTCATTAATTATGGAGAATGCATTTTCATGTCAAAGCAAGAGGATCCACACGCTGAAGATTTTGTCTTGATATGAATAAAAACCAATTTTTCAATTTTACCATCATTTCCTTGTGCGCAAATCCACAGTTTTTTTCAGTTGCTGCCTCTTGACTTGTCAAACACATGGTTAAAGACATTTTCTATCACTTTTGTTCTCTTTTTGTTGCATACGTTGTTAGTTCACGTGGTTCATAACCTCATCATTTACGGACATACTCGTCCACGTTTTGGATTTTCATTAATTTAATATTTATTTTATATTATATTATATACCTTCTTGAACTAAAGGACATACGCCAGCTTAAAGGATTAGTTCGACTAAGCAAACTAGTGATGTAGTTGGACAAAGTCTGTATCTAACGAGTTTGTCATTCCAACGGCTATACAACATGAAAAGCCGAAAAAATTGATGACATTAAATTCATGCATTTACAACAAATAGTGTTGTTCTTGTAAGTATTTATGCGCTTAAGTCCAATAAATTTTAGACGTGAACACTTTTAATATGATTAATACATTAATTATTATTTTGATAAATTAAATTAATAAAGTTCGTAGATTCAATCTGGGTAACTTGTTAATCACAATGAGTTGTGATTGTGAGAAGCAAATTACATATCACTGAATTTTAAATTATAAGTAGTCGTAAGTAATAATGGGCTACGTACATCGTCATTACGTTAAGTAGCACATGTGACATTTTTCACTTATAAAGTGAGTAGTTGATCTCACAAACTAAAATATAGTGACATTTAAATGGACACGTGGATATTTTGTTATAATAAAAAAACTTTGGAAACCTGTTGGAAATATTCCACATGGATAACTATTTAAGTTTCAATGATTAATCTCTAACGTTCGGTAGTAGAATAAATCATTTGACTAAAGAGCATCATAGTGTCTTATATGATTACTGTCATATTTTTGTGATATTGGATGCTGCTTTATCAAAAGTTGCTAATACGGCATCGTTCGGACATGTCAAAAATCATATGAAGATTGTGAATGATCAATAGATGATTCGTCACTCTTAAATAGTAAGAGATTGTGATCTACATTTCATTGATTCATTCAGTTAAATTAATAACGAAATTCTTGATCAATGTGTACTTGTAAGCTAAAAGAGTGTTTTCGACTATTATTGACTTAAATATATAATGAAAGATATTATTAATAATCGAGATCCCACTTCCATATCTCATAATTAATCAAATCATACGAAAACATTATAGTTTTACGTAAACGAATAATTTTGATTTTGTCATACCATGTGACATTTCTCGTCACATGAATTGTCGTGACACATTGTTAGATGTCAATCTGAGACAACGAATGTGAATCAATTAATCTATGTGAATTAATGATAAATATAAAGTGTTATAATTTATCTTATTTTGATTAGATCTAATAATAATTCACATCGTTAGATATCGTAATCGAAGACATAATGCATCATGCACAAAAAGGAGAATTAGAAGAATGATGTTACTAATTAATTAATTGACTAGTGTTGGACATCTCAACATTTACAACACCCTAGAAACTTCAAATAAACAAAAATTCGACATTTAATCTAGTCAAAATTCACCTTCGATTTCTCTTCATAAGCAATGCGGTAGGAGGATCAGGTAAGCATGTGGAGTGAAGAGCATGGTGAGTAGTGAAGGTGTAGGAGATGTGAGAGGGGGTTTTGGCATAGCTGTACGAAAGGAGCTAGGGAGGGGGACGCGCAGGTTTAAAAAGAAAATTATCTAGGATTGGGCATGGTCGGGTTTGGTTTGGTTCTTTATAGGAGATGTGAGATGGGGGGTTTGGCATAGATGTACGAAAGGAGCTAGAGACGGGACGTACGGGTTTAAAAAGAAATTATCTAGGGTTGGGCATGGTCCGGTCCGGTTCGGTTCTTAGAACTGTCCGGATTCGGTTTAGTTCGGTTCAGTTCTATTCGGTTCCAAAGTTCCGTACAATAATTAATTTTTTTTATATTACAACGCTATATTAATTCATCTATGACATGTTCAATATTAACTCTTACAAAATAATGTAGTCCAATCTCATGATATCACTTGCAGGTGCTCTTTGTTGAGTTCTTCATAAATTTGACCGTTAAAATCACAGGAAGTAAAGATGGCTAGTTCACAATAATAGAACGGTATAAATGACACTACAGTAGAATAAGAATTTGGATAAAACTTAGGTCAATTTGATTTAGTTGGGCTTGACTGGAAATTAGAAATAGTAAAATTATATTTTTTCTTTAGACTAAATTAATTAGTTAGCAATTTATTTTTTTTAAAAAAATAAAATAATTTGACTTATTAAAGATAAAAAAAAATTTTAAAAATTAGAGAGATTCGATTATTCGATTCTTGGTCTAGAACCGAGAACCGAACCAAACTCGTCGGTTTTCAATTCGAATACACGTTCGGATTTTTGACTTAAGAAAAATTGCTCGGTTCGGTTCGAGTCCGATTCGGGAGTTTTGTCCAGCCCTAAAATTGTCCAACAGAAAATTAACAAGCAAAATAAACAGACATCTGTACAAAATAATATTCTAATTTCTAGCAAAAATTATAACAAGTCGAAAAACAGCAGTTGCCTGCAGCATAATCGTGCATATGGGGTTATAACAAGTCAAAACAGAAATTTGATATTCATAGAAGATGGAAGCTATAAATACTTCACTGGAATTGTTAGAAGGGGCGAAATAACTCTCACTTTCCGACATTGGCAGCTGCAGATTTATGCCTATATCAATCTCTCTTCATCGAACACAAAACAAATGCAAAAAATCATTTCATGCCACAAATAATGAAATTTGATGCAGGAGAAAGAGTGTCAAAAACAATTTCTCAGGCAAGTTTCTCAACAAAACCAAACTTCAGAAGAAATTTCTTCTGGTTACAGTCCAGCATTTCACTCAAGCTACAAGTTAGATTCTTTTGCTTCAAAAGTCTTTGCCTCAACTCTAATCTTTTCTTCAAACCATGCTTAAAGAAGTCGGGATATTCAGCAGCTTCATCAATTCGTCTTCCCATCACTTGTTCCAAAAACTTAATCCTTGGTCCTAAAGAATTAGTTGTACTCTTAATCAAGACAGGGGGGTAACCAGCCACCAAAGCTGCTATCTGTCTCGATTCAAACCCATGCGTCCTTAGGTACGTAACATTAGGACTCAGAATCTTGTTGGCATCTCGACATATAACTTCTGGGAAATTTAATGCTACATTTTGAAGGTGAGTTTCTGTAAGACCTAATGATTTCAGAAAATCTAAAGTTGGTTGCAACCTTTTTTCGACACTATAACCCATAATGGATGGGTGTTTGACCAAAACTTTACCAATCGTCCCATCTTTGGACAAGCCTAGACTTGCAAGAAAATCCACTATCTTCGAAAGTTTTTTTTCAATGCTGTAACTGATGATTCTCGGGTTTAGAAGTATCATCTTTCCCACTTGCTTTTCGGATGCACCAAGAGCTTCAAAGAAAGCAAGGAGTGGGCAGAGCTTCTCTTCCACACTGTGGAAGAGAATGTGAGGAAATTTAGTTATGGAAGAAGCAACCTCCTTAGGCTTTGTCCCTAATGTTGCAAGGCACTGAACAATTGGAACCAGTTTTTCGTGCAAGTCGAGAGTTAGAATTTTCGGACACTTCCCAACAACGGCAGGAAGTTTTCTCTCTTGAATGCCTATGCTTTTCAAGTAATCCCAGTTTTCTGAAGCTTTCTCCCTTTGCACGTCCTCAAGGCGCTTGCACTTCTTCAACATTTCATGTATACTTTTATTGTCAAAACCTCTGTCTCTGAAAAACCACATAATGCCACCACTGTTGCAGTTTGTTTCCATATTCCCTGATAGGATTTCGACGAAACATCATCACAAGATAACATCTTTTGAGTAAAAATCACTAAAATTAGATACAAGCATGAGATAAATACTCGTATAGTTGTAATAAATGCAAATAATTTATTGATAGGTAATAACAACAATGAAAGAAGCCAATAAATTTGGAATGGGGCTACATGAATCCTTCTTCGTCATTCAGCTCCATCCATTGCTATATCTTCGAGGAGATCTAGAACAACTAGGATCTTTAGAAACTATAATAGGTCATTTAATTTTGGTCCGCCTCTCCCTCTTTTAACTTGCCCCAATGAAATCACATCATTGCTATGGAAGAAAGAAACTTTTAGGTAGAAGTAAAACATGAACCAACCACTAAAAAGTTGACCTTCACTTTGTGGTGTATATTCTCTATCCATTTTACTACGATGGCACATCCATTAATTTACAAACACACAACTAAAAATATTTCCGTATTCGTAGTCATAAAAGCAATCAGATTTACAGTTCCAGGTATTGTAAATCCAGATATAAAGCCACCTTATTACTCAATGGTAAAATGAAATCTTAAAATAACTTATGCTCGATCATACTTCTCTAGTGTTGTAGAAGATTCAACAGGAGCAATGTAAGTGATAGATATTACTTTCTCAAAGTGTTAGCTACATGAATTTCCAGAGATCAAAATAAACCCAACATTATATTAAAAAGAACCCTCCTAACGTCAAGATATGAATTTCCAAGCCAAGTGCAGCATTAAAGAATAAAATAGTACGAACCCCCAAATTATACAGCTGTAGATATTATTACACAAAACGAGCATCTAAAAATAATTGATTTCTCCAGTTAAACACGAAACCAAGAAAAATGCTGGGCTTATCAAGAAATATATTGCGGGGGAATCTTGAAATTGACAAAAAAAAAAAACGCGAATTTCATTCAAGGAATTTGATGAATTTTGAAAATAAAACAAACTATTTTGTAGTCGATTAAGATAGAACCCAAATGTGAAAAGGCTTCCTTATACTCACAATCTCGAGCACGGAGCCTGTCTCGCTCGCTCGTTCGTTCTCTCTCAGTGTTGCCTCAGGAACTGGAAGAGTTCTGTTCATCCATTATCCTTTTTTCACTTTTGAGAATTTTGTCATCTCTTTTCCTTTTCCTTTTTCTATTTTCTGAAATTTGAGATTTAATTATAAGGTAATTGTTTAGTTTATTTAATTACCCATTGGTCAATAATTTTTTAGGTAATTATGTTAATAATCAATGAGGTTATTTTTATACTATAGTAATACATTAATAATTTACTCGATCAAAAATTTAACAATGAATCTTTCATGGCACTAATAAAAAATGACATGTACCAAAATAAATTATTTAATATGTCAAGTCAATAAAAATTGTCATAAAAAACACGTGCTTGCTATATAATTTTATTTAAAATAATTTAATCAAATTTAAACTCACATTAAATTTTCTCATTTGAATATGTTTAATCTCTAATTCCTAACTCCCTAATTTTGCTAACTTGAGGTAAATAAATTAAATCCAAAAGTATTAGTGGATTAAAACCATAAATAATTTTAAATGGAGTATAAGAAGTAGTAGAATGCGAGGCCTATTATATGCAAACTCTATGAATTGCAAGCAATCCTCCAAACTTTTCAAAATCTTATTGATTATAGTGCGTAATAATTATATCATATTCCTATTAGCAACCTCAATTTGTCCATCTGTTTACGTGTGACAAGTCGTAAAAAATAATAGCTTAATTCCTAACTTACTCCAAAAAATCTTCAAAAAATGACTAAAGAACTTAACATCTCTATCCGACACTATAATTCTAGGGATCCTATGTAAGTGCACTACTTCTTTAAAAAATAAATCCGCAATATTAGTGACATCATTAGTTTTATGATATTCAATGAAATGTGTCATCTTACTAAATTTATCTACCAGCACAAATATGAAATTTCTCTCTTTTTTAGTTTTAGGTAAATCCAACACAAAGTCCATAGACACATTAATCCAAGACTCACTAGGAACGAGTAATGGCACATACAAACCTTGAGGTAAAACCTCAAACTTAGCATTTTTACAAGTGATGCATCTACTATAAATCTGAACAACATCAACTTTCATCTTAGACCAATAGAAGTGTTCATTCAACACCTCCAAGGTTTTCTTAATCCCAAAGTGGCCCATTAAACCTTCATTACGTGCTTTACATACTAACAATTCTCTCATTGAACACCTAGGTACACATAACCTACTCTCTTGAAATAAATATCCATAGTTCCTAAAGAATCTATTTATAACACATTTGTCACATTATATATATATATATATATATATATATATATATATATATATATATATATTAGAAAAGTCCGAGTTATTAATATACATATCCTTAACATATTCAAATCCTAGTAATTTGACACCTAAAGAAGTTAGAAGTACATACTTCCTTGATAATGCATTCACTACTATATTTTCTTTACCTTATTTGTACAGAATAACATATGGAAATGTCTCGATGACTCTATCTACCTTGCATGCCTCTTGTTTAGTTTACCTTGACCTTTTAAATGTTTCAAGGCTCATGATCGATGTGAGTCACGAACTCCTTTGACCATAGATAGTGCGCCATGTCTCCAAAACTTGAATAAGTGCATATAACTCCTTAACATGTAGGATAGTTGAGAGCTGGTCCACTTAATTTTTCACTAAAATAAGCTATTGACTTTCGTTCTTGCATCAAGACAACTTCAATACCTATTCCTGAAATAGCACATTCAATCTCAAAAGTATTGTTAAAGTTAGGTAGTGATAAAATTGATGCAGTACACAACATATCCTTAATAATATTAAAAACATGTTAATGTTCAACTCCCCAACGAAATCCTACACCTTTCTTTACAATCTCCGTGGGTGTGGCAAGTGTGTTAAATTTTTAATAAAACGCCAACAAAAGCTAGTTAAACCATGAAAACTTCTTACCTCGATTATGCTTTTAGATGCCGGCCACTCCTTGATAGTTTTGATTTTCTCCTCATCCATTTCAATACCCTTTGCACTAACAATATAACACCAAAAAAAAAAACATTCCATGCAAAATGTACACTTTTTAAAGTTAGCATAAAGTTGTTATTGTCTTAAGATCACAAGTACACATTTTAAATTTCATATATGCTCATTCAAATCCTTACTACATGACTAACCACTCATATAAACCATATTTAGTCTTAAAAGAAATTTTCCGCTCATCCCCCTCTCTCATCCTAATTTGATGATATCCACTTTCAAAATCTATTTTACTAAACATGCACAATCCATTTAATTCATCTAACACATCATCTAACCTAGGTATATGATGACGATATTTTACTGTTATTTTGTTGATCTGCCAGACAGTCTACGCACATCCTCCAAAACCCATATTTCTTTGGCACAAGTAGTATTGAGTGCATGGACTCATGCTTTCCCTTACATGCCCTTTGTTCATCAATTCTTCTACTTTCCTTTAAATTTTATTGGTCTCCTCGGGTTTACTCCAATAAGCTACCCTGTTTGGAATGACGCTCTACATACGAAATCAATTTGATACTCAATGTCTCGGAAGGGTGGTAACCTTCTAGACATGTCCTTCAGAAACAAATCTTCAAATTCCTACAACAAAGAAGCAGTCAAACTAGTGAGGTGTGTTTTAGATTCCTCAAAGTTGGAGAGTGATTCCTTATAAAGCAACAAGATCATCAGTTAGTTCTCAACTACCGCCCTCTTCAACTCACTCCCTTTTGCAAAGAAGTTCACTTTCAATCTTTCTCTCCTCTTAGAATACTCTTTTTTCTTTACTCTCTTGTGACTCTACTATTTTTCTTACAATTAACCACCTCAATTTTTTTTCTCTCTCATGCCTTTTTGACATGAAGGATCATTCTCACTCTCTTTTTCTCTCAATATTTTATCTTCCTCACTTTTCAATTCGATTTGATCTTCAAAAACTTGTGCTAGTGTTAGCGGCGTAAGAGTAATAGATTTTTCATCTTTAGTAAAGTTGTATCTATTTTTGTACCTATCATACATCACATTTATATCATATTGTCATGGCCTCCCCAATAAAATATGACATACATACCTAGGAACTACATCACTTCATCATGATACCTCCCAATTGAGAAACTCACCAACACTCTCATATTCACATTAATCTCTCCATATTCATTTAATCATTGTAATTTATAAAGCCTGGGATATTTTAGTATAATTAACCCAAATTTCTCAACAAGTGTAGTGCTAGACACATTGAAATAACTACTCACATCAATAATCATACTATATACCTTGTTGTTGACATGGCATCTCGTGTGAAATATGTTCTCTCTTTGTTGATCCAAGTCATGTACTTTAATTTGAGCACTAAGAACTCGCCTTGTAACAGCTCTCCCACTGCATACTTCACATTCTCACCATCACTAGCATCCTTCAATTATAGCATGTTATCATAATCACCCTCATTATCACTCACCACATCTCTATTGTCTAGCAAAATCATCGCCCTTTTGTTTGGACATTGAGAAGGAATGTGTCTCGATCACAAGCACCTAAAGCATTTGATATCTTGATTTCTAAGGGGTTGGGGATTCGCCTTGGGTTTATCTTTGCTAGTAGCTTTTCCAGTTCCATTCGGTAGCTCAGTTCTACTCTTTGAAACAGTCACATCACATTTATTGTTATCTAACTTCAGTTTACAAGAAGAGTTAGAACTCGAAGAACACATTGGGTATCTAGCTACTCACTTCCTCTTCAACTGCATCTCCACCCTCATAGCTATATGTAGCATGTCCTCCAACTCCACACAATATTGTAGTTCTACTACATTAGCAATCTTCGTATTTAAACCATTTAAAAATCAAGCCATGGTCCCGATTCTCCTCAACATTCTCTCTAATCATGGAAATCTCCATCTCTTTGTGATAATCCTCCACACTCCTAGATCATTGATAAAGATCCCTATAATAAAGATTATGAATGAACCTCTTTTTCGTGATAGTCTTCAATTCTCTCCATGTTTCAGTATGCCTCTTATGATTTCTCATCCTAGATGTTATTTGATCCCACCAAATGATAGCATATTCAGTAAACTCAACGACACCAAGTTTGACATTTCTCTCCTCCGAGTAGTTATGACAATCAAATATAAACTCTCTCTTCTTCTTCCACTTCAAATATGCCTCAGGATTGCTCATTCCTTTGAATAAAGGAATTGTCATTTTAATATTGCCCATAGTTCTATCAACTCTATCTCCAGCATAATCTCTAGCTTTAATGTCATGCCTATCTCATCTATCCTCATCCTTCCTATTTCAGCCTCCACTAATGCATCATCATCAATTCCACTACCCGCTTTATTTTCACCACCAACATTCGCTGTAAAATCTCGCTTACCTTGCCTCCTGGTGTTAGGAATGTCCCTAGGTTGTTCTCTACGTAAATTAGCAAGCGTCTTACCTCTCCATCCACGCCTTATGTCTATCCATTATGTCCCTCATATCACCAAACAACATTTCAAATCATCGTATCACATCCTCCATCATGATGACTTGTCTATTCTTCCCGCTTGAAGTAGAATCTATGTTAGACATCTTAAATCTTAAAAAATATCTACCGCACGTGTGTACACTCGTGTATCACTCAATTTAGTTTTTCCCTTTATTAGTCTCACCACTCTATCTTTTTCCACTCAATACTTCCTTACAAGTGTTAGGAATTTGAACTTTGAATGGAGGTGCTAAAGATAAATTCAATAAAGTATTTCTTGAATTCAGAACACTTGTTTTTTGTAATTTTTGATTTTTTTGATTTTTTTTGTTTTTAAATACGTTAGAATTCAACAAAGAACCTAAAAAATCGAAAATGAATTGATTTGGAACTAATTTAGTGCACAAACAATTTTTGAATTTTTTGTATTTTAATTAGATTGAATGACTCAAAAGATAAAGAATACAAAGAACGAAGATGAAGACTCAAACAAAAACAAACAAGGAATTAAATGATAAAACCTTGATTTTTGAAGTCTACGCTCTCATACCAATTGATGTGAACTTACGTAGCAATTGAATGTATGAAACCCACGACATATTATATCAAACCCAATAAAGCCAAGAATCAACGTTTGAAAGCTCAATCTACTAAATCATTGGACCAAAGAACCAAGACTATCACCAACAATATCTTGACCATGTGATCACAAAACTTAGGAACCTTACTTAAATTGTTGAATGCACAAGAATTTAATTCTCGACAAATTCGGAATTAATTCAATAAAGGATGAGTAGAGAGCAATATGAATTGCAATAATCTCTCAAATTGTGTGTTTACAATGAAAAGAACAATCCTATTTATGTGGAATCTAGAAAACCTAGTTAAAAATGTAACTAAACCTTAAAAGATATAAAAAAGATATCACAGAAGAGTTCTAACTAAAATAAAAGTCAAAAATCTCTCAAATTGTGTGTTTTTACAATGAAAAGAACAATCATATTTATGTGGAATCTAGAAAACCTAGTTAAAAATGTAACTAAACCTTAAAAGATATAAAAAAGATATCACATAAGAGTTCTAACTAAAATAAAAGTTTAGGCGAAATTTGAAAAAACCGCGTTCATGTTTTCTCTCTATGCAGTCGCATAAGCGGCTTGCATGCAGTAGAATAGACCAATTGACAACCTTCAGTTTTGGTTTGGTATGGAGGCAAACGGTCGCATGCTTGTTTACACTATGCAGTCGCATAGGTCTCCTCTTTAGATTTCTCGCCCGTTGCTTGAAGCAAGTTGATCTATCTTGTTCTGTCTTCCAAGCCAATATGAAACTTGTCATTTTGCTTGTTGTGATCGATGTTTCATCCACTGTAGTTTGAACAAGTAACCACATGGCTTTTTTGACTTTCTTTGCTCGTGATCTAATCATTGGTCCTTACTTCACGATCAACGGGTCCTTGTCTTTGCTAGCTCCCCGTACAGTGGTCTCAATAATATCTCATACCGTATAATCATAGCTACTAAAAACTTAAAATTTCCAACATAAAGAGTTTGTAAAGCATTAGTCTGGCACCCTACATCATTGTTATTTTCAATTTTAGCAAAAGGCAAAACTCAAAAGGGAGAAAATTAAATTTAATCACTTATCAATTAACGTCCAACAAAATTTATACTTCTAGAACAAAAAAAATCACGAAATAACAATTAACAAGTGGATAATCGACACCAATAAATGTCATATTACAATGTAGATTGTACTAGTAAGCAACAAAGACATGCGGTAAAGTTCATTCTCTTCTCAGTTTGATCGTGCTTCATAGATTAAAGGGTAAGTGGGAGGAAAATATCGAAAGGGAATATAGGTTTAGCTTTTCACTTTATTCATTTAAATTTTGGACCTGTTATTGTCTTATTGGGGTTATAATTGGCTAATAAAGCAAATTGAGCATTTGGGATTGGGTTGATAAAATAGATAGTTTACTTTTTTTATTATTATTATTTTTTTTATTTTGCGAATGCAAGATAGTTTAAAATTAAAAAATAAATAATTTTTTTTAGTAATATGTTAAATTAAAAATTTTTGTTGTAATTTAATTTTTTTTACTCTTTTTAATAAAGATTGTGCCATTTAACTTAACATAATAATAAAGATTTAAAAGTTTTAAAATTAATAAAACATTTTTAACATACAATTATACATATAGATACAATTATAACAAGAATTTTTTGGTGCTCCTACAATGTTGAGGTCTTGTACGTTCACTCAACTCGTGCACCTTCATGACCGCCTCTAAGTGAGATGATGGTTGACGTATATGCGTGTGCATTTTGTATTTATGTATATAAATACATATGCAGGTGAGGTGGGTGGGTGGGTGGTGGTGATAGTAGTTTTTGGTAAGGAAATAAGGGTGGTTTTTTTTAAATAATAAAATAAAATAATTTTGTTTATTGAATTGTTGATTTTAAATAATTACTTATTATTCTTTAAGTAGCTTGACATTTTTATCCTTTATGAGTGACGTGTTGCAGATGTATGAACTAACAATTTTGTTATAGAACCATACAAATACTTATTTTGCTAATTTCTCAAAGGAAATGTTGGTTACACGTCACCATTTACATATTTTTTTTACAGGTTGATGAGGTATCGAAAGGAAAGTGGGAGAGTTTTTCTTTTTTATTTAGTTGATGAGATTTTGATCCAATCATATTTCGTCACATTATCTGTTGGTAAACAAATTTGTAAATTGTAATGCACATGTAGCATGACAGTTTCTTAAAAGTTAAAGACAAAATACTTACTAAAAATGACATAATTTATATTTCTTGCATTTTGTAATAATGTCATCGATAATATTTTTATTATGATATCTAATTTTTTGCGCTCCTTTTCTACCCATACCATTACGTTTACCTAAATCTATAAATATGTGACCTTTTATTTTACCATTAATGTGGTTGAGTCATAACCTTTGCTACTGAAAATTTCATAATGTGCTTATGAATATTTGACGCGGGTGAAGAATTGGGTTGGTGAAATTGTGAGTCCAATACATAGTTCATGATGGCCCAAAATTGTTAATCTGTGTGGTTGACTTGACCTAACTATTTGATCCGATGTAAAACTCTGGGAATTGGTTGAAGTCGTGTGTGTGATATCCGCCTTATTAACTAATGGTTCGTGCCACTTTACCAGAAAGTGGATGATAGATAGAATGATATATAATGGGTATTGGTAAGATGTGATTGGATGAAAAAATTGACCGTGCTTAAAACCATCCAATAATCAAGTATTATGTGGTATTATGTCAATGGTTATGTTACTATAGCGCGATTTGTAACTAATTGTGACTTATGCTGGATAGTTGACACTTGGAATACTTGAGGGAGTTGGATGGAGGTTATGGGTTGTATCTCATATAAATACTGTGTTTTTGTCTCATTAGGGTTTCAGTTTTAACCCTAACAGCTCTTTCTCTCGTCTTCTTCCTATCTGTTGCACTATTTATCTTCTTGATGATTTCTCTGTAATATTTGAGTGAAATAAATGAAGGTTGCTATGAATTTGATGGTTCTAGAGAGATTTGAGTGAGAGATGGAGAATTTTGTGTTGTGTAATTGAACCTTTTGCCTTGTGATTTGAGGCTATTCTAGTGAATTTGAGCGCAATTCCAACGGATGATCAATTGTAGATTAGATGTTTGAAGTGGTCACTCAACCTCTGGTGTTTTTGCAAAAAACTCCTTGTGCTCTTTACTTTCTTGTTGAATATTCTTTTGTTCTTGGTACTGGTTGTATATCAATGTGGGACCAACAATATGTTGTAACTACTTATAAATATTTATTTATTAAATATGCAACTTCCTAATTTCAATATAACGAAATTTCACTTCTTTGAATTTTTATGTTTAAGTAAAATAAGTAACTAATTAAAACTTAACCAAATAATAGTGTATGGCATTGTACATTTTATTTTTAAAAATAAACTTTATAACAAGATGCATTATTATCCAAAAGTATGTCCCAAGGAAAACGTGCTACATAGTGCTTGAATTGCCTTGGATAATCTAGATAGTACAACTCTTGGATTTGTTTTATTACTAGTGGGGTAAACGTGCACTGCACGTTAATCGGTTAATGTTGAAAATAAGAATATGTAAATTTTCAAGAAATTCATTTGTAAATGTGAAAGATATTCATAAGTCAGTTAAAAAAACGTGTTATTTTTAAAGAACCAAGAACTAAAAGAAATCAATGAATAAGCAATTGATTACCATGTAATAAGAAGTAATTTATTAAATTCAATAAGAAACACAGTCGATATATACTAAGTTTATTGTTTATGTACATGTTGGCATCCTCTTTGAAGTTTTCCTTCCAACCGTCCTAATGCATTACATGGCTTTGGCACGAAGTATGCAGTTAGACATGTCGATAGCATTCATCAAGATAGCTTTCAAAGATGGTATAATCGCATTATAGTATTTCTGAAAATGCTTTTATAAATATAATTTAACAGACTCATTATACAAGCAAAGCAAAATAAAAATAACACTTAATAATTACATAATGGTATACCTGAGGTGAATTGACAACTTCAGCTAAAGCACTGAGAACACCCTCTTGTACCATTTGTTTGGAGTTTTGAAATTTATATAACAAAAACAGATTATTGAAGAAAATGAAAGAAATATTTATTAAAATATCCGCTAGCATGATAATAAATTCTTCACTCACTTTGATTTTTGTCCTTACACTTGTTCATTTACAAAATCCAACAAAATCATTTCTCTTTATTATTATTATTATTATTATTATTATTATTTGAAAATGAAAAGAACATTTATTGAAAGATATTGCTTGCATTTTTTGCAGTTGCCAATATCAGTATTCCTTGAACATTTTTGCAAGTTGATTAATAATCAGATGATGGAATTAGTTTCTTCATCGAGCATCGGTTAAGCACTATTTATTTCGAGAATCAAACAAGATATATCAACCCTGAAACTGCAAGTAGACCTATGACTGAAATTGGCTGAACTTAAACTCTTATGAGGTCATTAGTCGGAGAAAAAAAACTATACGCCTGACTCTTGTTTTGATGAGTGACTTTCCCAATTTGAGACATGTAGCTTAATCTTGGCCCATGATTAATGATAAATGATACATCAAATCTTTCCTACTGCATACTAATTTAGACACTTTGTAGTGGAGACTTATCTTTACGATTCAAAAGTGTTTATATCTCCATTCTCTGCATATTTATTTAATTTCTAAATTTTGTGTATTATTTTGAGTCTGTTGTTATGATATCACTTTTTGGTTATTGATGATTGAACAAGTTTTTCTTGTTAAATCTGATATCACTGTTATTCAATATTTTGATGTCCCTACCTCAAGCTTCAACCTAATTTTATGGAAAATTATAGGTTTGAAGAGCATCATAGGTTAGAAATCAACACCAAAAAATAAGAAAAGTACACGATACAATATGACTCCATAACTGTAAGTTCAGATAACAGCATTCTATATGGTCTTAAATTTTGAAAGTGCTGGAAGATTGCATCATTCTCAATTTTGTCAAACGTGCGCTTGTCACTTGAGCGAAAAGAATAGAACATTGATCGCGACCTTGGCGCTCAAGCAGTGGCTTACAACTCGTGGGCTGTGAGAAACGGAACTCAAGCGGGTTGTATAATCGAAGAGTTCTTAGGTGATTTACAGGTTGATGGTCATGGTCTATTAATGTTTAGTTATGTCTGAACCAACTGTAAGTCATTTTTCTAATGGATCTTTTTGGCAAGATTTTCCGGAAGTTTTTTTATCACTCTGAAGAGTTCTTCAAGAGGTTTTCATTCGTTATCAAATTTGATGTTTTTTACTTTTATGCTTTTGATTTATATTGCATGATTGACACTTAGAGTTAAATTTGATGTTAAACCTAATCATATAGAAATAATAAATAAGTGACTTGTTGTTTTTATTAGTTAATTATTTTAAGCATTAAACACTTTTAGGTGTTGTTGGGTGTAAACCTTCGTTATTTCAATTGGTATAAGAGATTAATCGTGATCTGTGAAACAATTTTGTCTAGATGAGCCAATCACTTTCTGATGAAGGATCTGAAGATGTTATAGATTTTTCGTGAGGCTTATGGCCAACTGTTTGAGAAGAGTCTTAAGTTAAAAAAGGTTAATACATTCGTCTTTAAGAAACTAAATGAACTTAAATTAGAA
Source organism: Fraxinus cuspidata (assembly GCA_903798385.1). NCBI lineage: Eukaryota > Viridiplantae > Streptophyta > Magnoliopsida > Lamiales > Oleaceae > Fraxinus > Fraxinus cuspidata. The sequence goes on along the minus strand of CAIGRP010105594.1, from coordinate 8,770 downwards.
AAAAGAGAGTCTTGTAGTCAAACTTGAAGAGTCTACAAAAGTCTGATTGAGTTGAGGATTGAGAAAAGAGTTCTGAGATGTTAAGGTTAAAGCTCTAATAAAAGATCTTGAAAATTCTAGTGCCCAAATGTAATCTTTTTCTGGCAGATCTAAAAAAAATCAACAGTATGATTGGTCTGAAAAAAATAGTTTGGAATAGATGAGGATTAAACTTTAATAAGACATTCTCATACCTCTTCCTCTTCTAAAATCAAGTTTGTACCTGCATCAATCAAGTCTGCACATATGATAAAAATATTTTATATGCTCACAAATAGGCGGGTGAAAGAGAAGCTATACAATAAAATATTTAATTGTGAGTTTTTTTATTTAAAAGGTCTTATTATCATTGTGGTAGACTTTCATACTTTGAGGAAAATACTCATTCGTCTGTTATTTATTATGCATGTCAATTCTCACCGATTTAAGGTTCTAAGTCTTTCACACATAAGATTATTTTTTATGAATTATGCAAGTAAAAGTAAGTAAATAATTGTTCATGTAATTTGAGCTTTCAATGTCATGATGTTATATTTAAAAATCCATAAAAAATATTTATCCCAAAAGAAATAAAAAATTTTATTCTTCCATGACAGGTTTTGCATAAGTTTTCATAGTTTGTCCATATGCATATTTTTTTATTTATTCCTCTATATTATTCATAACTCTATTAAGTGTTTTCCTTTATTATTCGTAACAAAAAGAGGGAGAGATAAGTATTTATTTTAGGAAAGTTAAGTAGTATATAAGTTAGAGGGAGAAGTTATTTGTTGTTTTTGATATTTGAGTTGGGGGAGTATTGTTTGCAGTATTTTGATTTTAGATAGAATTTTAATATTGACATTGTATTTAGTGTTTTATCAATATTGATATTGATATTGATATTCTATATTTCAATTCTAATTTATTGATGGACGTAGTATTACATACTTTGTTGTTACACATGCTTACTTGTGTTGTTTTATATGACTTCATTATATTTTTTAATTGTCAATTTTCTCTTTTTTTACACGTAGCATTGTTAATTTTATGTTTTTAGGAAACAGTTATAACAAACTATTGAGTTGAAGTTTGAGAATTGAGTTTTTAGGTATTAATGCTAGGTCTTATTGATTTTAATTTTTAAATAAATGATTTTGTCTAGGAAGGTCAAAGGGGAAGTTTGTTAGGTCCAATTGTAATTGGCAAGTTTATCATGTGTTTTTGAGTTGTAATTAAAGTAAAAAAGATAGGGGTTGGTAGTATAGGTCTTAAAGGAGTCAAAGACGAAAAAAGAGGAAAAATAGTTGCAAAACAACAAGCCAAATGCGCGCCTTCAGCTCGAGTGAAAAAAGCAGAACAATGACTGCTCACTGTCTGCGATCTTGGCTCTTGAGGGTGGCTTATCGCTCAGTGGCTATAAGGAATGGCGCTGGATCGGCAAAGTTTTACTTAGAAACCCTAGTTCGCATAAACAACATGTTTTATAGCCATAAACAATTTCAAACACTCCATATTACACATACCCAAGTCATAATTCGTCCCAAGCTATCTCTGTTACTTTGGTTGAGTCATTATTCATTTCAGAGAACATCATATAGAGATCAAACATCAATTTCATAAACTAAAAATTATTACTTTCACCAATAAGCTTTTAGAGTTTTGAAGTTGGAAAGAGACATTGAAAGTTCCAATTGTTCCAGAACAAGCTCGTTCTTTGTAATCCACGTAGAGGGGAAAGAAGTCAAATTTATAAAAGTGCAGGTTGCACAATTGAATAGTTTTTCGGTGATTTATAAGTTGGGTGGTCAAATCCTATTGAAGTTTGTTGTGCCTGGACCAAATGTAATTTATCCTTTTTAGTGGATTTTTTGGCAAAGTTTGTCTGGAGGTTTTTGATCCCCGTAAATATTTCTTCAAGGGGGTTTCCTTTGTTGACCAACTTTGGTGTTATTTACTTTTATACTTTTGATCTATATTGTATGATTGACACCTAGAGTTTAATTTCATATCAAACTTAATTATCTAAAAATAATAAATAAGTGACTTGTTGCTTCTTATTGGTTAATTATTTTCATTCTGAATTATACACTTTTAGGTGTTGTTGGGTCTAAACCTCATCGTTATTTAAGTAAAGATTGTATCAGAGGCTAGAATAATAAAATTCAGAGTAACAAGTGGATCAAGGTATGAGGGTATTAACTATTTATAGGAAGAAAGAAGATCATACTTAAAAACGGGGACTATAGATGTGAATATTACATAATCGATTCAACATGTGGTTTGTGCAATAATTGAGAGATTGTTGTGCATTTTTTTTAATCAAAATGATTAATGCCCTAGGTTGTTTTAGGAAAAAGAGATATACTCCAAACTCTAGGTTACCCATTGAGTATTTTCACTACGATTTAATACAATTGGTTGAGTTTTTATCAACATAGAGATATAGTTGGTAAAATCAATCAATTAGGATTAAATTCGTTCGAATGAGGTAATTAACTAAATTTGAAAAATGGGGTCTAACATTTTAACTTGATAATTTGCATTTTTGGTTTATTGTGATATTAAAGAAATGACGGTTAAGTGACATCGTAAATCCCAACTCATTTATAATCTGAATTTCCTTCTCTTTCATAATTGTTATTTTAATTGATCTTCAAATTTATTTTCTTTTTCGTCTCATATATAAAATCAAATTGTGTCTTTTCAATTGTTGAAATTGAGTCAACAATTGTGTAATTTAAAAAAATACTCCTCGAGGGATCGATATTCGGACTCAAAAGTCCACTTTATTACTTGAACGCACTCGTGCACTTGCGGTAGATTAATTTTAGCGAACGGTCACCACTTGATCCCACCAAATGATTGCATAGTCAATGAATTTAAATACCGCTATCTTCACCTTCTTCTCCTCCGAATAGTTGTGGTAGTCAAAGATCAATTCAACATTTGTCTCTCACTCAAAGAAGTCTCCGAATCACTCATTCCTTTAAATGGTGGAATGAACATATTTATGTTGTCCATATTCCATCTACCTCGTCTTCAACCAAGTTTCTATCCCTTCGTTCAAGCCCAGCTCATATATTTCTCATCCTACCTATTTCAGCCTCAATTACTGTTTCCTCATCACTCCCATAAATCATATTCTTCACGCACCTTCATCCTAGACTCTTGCTTACCCTGTCTCCTTATATTTGGAACCCCCCTACGCAAATTGACAAGCTCTGTGTCTTGTATATCCAACATATCCCGCACATCTTCAAATAATATTTCAAACATATGTATCATGTCATCCGACATGTTGGTTTGGTTGTTGTTTTGCCCTGGTATTGATCCGTCACTATCATACATCCTAAATTCTAAAATTTATTTATGCCTCACAAATGTGCGCTCGTATATCATTTAATTCGGTTTTTTCCTTCTATTGATCTCACAACTCTGCCTTTTTCCACCCAATGCTTTTGCCCAAGTGCTTCAAATGACAAGTTTGAACTCAACCAAGAATTATTCTCACAGAATTCAAACTGGGATTTTGGGTGAGATTTTTTTGAAAATTTTAAAGATTCAAGAAAGAAAATGAGTTGATTTTGATGATTGGAAAGAAATTTGAATTCAGAAAAGTGGTTCTTGAATTTGACACAATAATAACGTAATTGATTGGCAATTTTCGAGGTAAATAATAACAAATATTTTTTTGCTGTGTTTCACTGTTCACAGACTTTTCAGATTTTTTTTTATCCGATTATTTTATTCGGAATTCAGCTATGACATCATCGAAGAAAATTGAAGTTGATTTGGATACAAAATGAGCACAAAAGCAATTTTTGAATTTTTGACCGAAAAATTAATGATCAAAGACAAAAAAATAAGAACACATAGAATGCTAGAAATATGAAATAAATACTCAAACGAAAAAAATAGAAAAAAGACATAACCTTGATTTGGAGCCTAAACTATGATACCAACTGATGTGAACCCAAGTAGCAAAGAACTAAACCCACGATACCCAAGATAGCTAGAATAATCAAAATTTTGGATTTGATTCGAAAATAACGAATCAAAATAACCAACAAAACTTAAACGAATGTTGACCCTTTTGATTGAATATTTTAAAATTTCATCCGATTGATTTGAACGCCACAAGACTGATTTTTGATAAGTTCACAAATTGTCCAACGAAGAACAATGGATTGAAAGTAAATTTACCTTACAAAATAATTCTCAATAATGTGTTTTTTCAATAAAATAACAGGACATATTTATATGGAACTCATCTAAACCCTACTCTAAATGGAAATAAATTCTAAAAAATTACAAAAGATATCAAGAATAGAATTTTAACATAATAGAAGATTACGCAAAATTTGAAAAAATTCGAGTCCAAATTGGTCTATGTGGCCGCGTAGTGGTCGCATAGTTTTAATTTAGAAACCTTTTTTTATTGTGCAGAATTTCGTGTCGTTTTCAGATTGTACTCATGGACGGAAATCCGACAAACCAGCTGCAAGTTATGCACGTGTTCATCTATGTTGCTCGTTTTTTCATATATCTTCCAAATTTTGAATCCAACTCACCCAACTTTATTCTGTCTTCATGTCCAACATGTAAGTTGTTATTCGACTTGTTGCAATATAGCTATTGGCCTCCGTATATTGGACAACTCATTCCACGGCCTTCTTGATCCTCCGTAACACCTGATCTTGTCTTTGGTTTCTCTTCAAGTTGAGATGGATCTTTGTAAGTTTGTTGTCTTTCTTGAATCACATCATTGTGACTAATGAATAATATTTGACCTAAAAATTTGAATTGTGACTTATAAATTTTTTTATTTGTGATCGATAAATAAATTGTGACCTATAAAAATTTTGATCAAACTAGGGGAATCGATCTCATTCCAAAAATAATAATTAGAATTGAAACCGAGAACCAATAATCGATCGGGTTATAGATGATTCAAGGTTCTTGAACCGAAATCGTGAATATCATATTCTGATATTAAATTTGTCTTTTTTTTATAAATTTATTTATTTTCTACAATTCATTCATTCGACATAGGTGGTGACGTGAATATCATATTCTGAAATTAAATTTGTCTTTTTTTATAAATTTATTTATTTTCTACAATTTGTTCTTTGACATAGGTAGTGATTCACCACTAGGATCGAAGTTATGAAGTGTGGGGAGCGTTGTCCTCATCCCGGTGACTTAACCCAACAAGTATCAAGTTTGCACATTTTAAGTAATTTGTAATCTAATCAATCAAATTCCTTTATTTAAATTTTTGAATCATATAACTTTCATTCATGGCACCATCCTTGGTCCCCGCCTATAAACTCTTCTTGAGACTCCGCACATAAAGCACCAATCAAAATTGAATGTTATTATGCTAGATATTGAATGTGATTTAGTATTATGCTCATGTTTGGTACATATTAAAATATAGATTTTAATTTGAGTCGAAGTCAACAATTGATTTCAACAATGTGTCCCACAATTTTTAAACCACACATTTAATCAATTTCTATCAAAATCTACTAAAAATCTGATTTTAATCCCCACCAAATAGGGACAATTTTTCACTTGATTAGAAAAATGTTGAATTATATATTCGATATTATTTTTTATTTATTTCATTTCTGCTAGATATTGAGAATATAATTTTAATTTGTATTGTTGCTCAAAATTTAAAAAAAGTTATAAATAAAATCAAACTCGGACCAACAACTCTGGTTTGGGTATGATCTCAATAATCATGTGGACATAAATAGTTCCATTTACGAAATAGTTAAAGTACAATTGGTGGTTTTGATTATTGAAATGCTTGGATTGATTCACTCGACATACGGACCTCTATTTGATTTGATATGGATTATCCACAAGTATTATTTACTATTTTACCGTTCAATTCTACTTATTTATTAACAAAATGATTTAACAATGGCCAAACATAAGTGTATATATATCCAAAGTTGGAATTTAAAATTTTATATTTTAGTAGTGAGATTTTGGTTTATGTGGTGGAGAAAACGAGGGAAAAAGGGCACATGCGAATAATCAACATATCGCCCTTAAAGTAAAAGGAGTTCAACACAACCACAAATGTACTTTTCGTTGCGTTTGTCATTCACTCCTCTTTCTTCTCCTAGCTCTCTTGGCACTTTCTGATTGTCTTTGATGTATTTGGGAAGTTTTTAATGGTAATGACTTGATTTTGACAATTTTTTAACTCGATACTCCTACTATTTTTTAACTATATATTGTCAAGGATAAAACACCCAAAGTAAATAATGCATAATTTTGAGTGTTTCAGGCCCAAAGTGAAAGATACATTAATTTGCAGTTGCATATTTTTACGATGATGACAAATAAAAATAGATGTTTCATAATTTTGGTATAAGGTCAAGTCTTTCTTGAAACATCTATAAAATAACAATATTGGAATCAATAAAAATTATGACTTTGGGGAGTTATTAATTTATCGATAGAAACGTGATGCTATTTCTAGTGCACGCCACGTAAATGTAATAAATGCCAAATATCTTTTTACTATCTTCATGAAAATGATATGTTGATGTAATGACTTACTGACAAAGAAATTATTTGAAGGGTACCGAATATGCTTTTCTAAGAATGGTGATGATTCAGGAGATAGTGTTTTACCAATTATTTCTCCAAAATAAGTCTTTCAATCATTTTTACAAAATAAAAGAAAATTCAAAATGTGAGATTGAGTTTGGTTTGAAGGCAAAAAAAATAAATTAATTAACTTTAGACGCATATTTTCAGAAAAAATAAATTGGCAAATAAAAATTGTCTAATAAATATTATAGTGATTTCTTGAAGTGTGGGAATAAAAAAAAAAAAATCGACATGAGCCTGACATAAGCTTAATTATTACCTCTTTGAGTAATTGTGCCAACTCAAAAATCATCTTTATAAAATACCCAAAAAACAGATTAATTTCTTAATCTGTAAGAATTAAATGGAGAAAATTAAGAAAAATTCTCTCAAGTGTCGTACAGAAAGTTTCCACCTAACTTGGCTAATCAATATGGCTGACATGGACTTGAGGAAATTGTCCCAATTTTCCATTCCACGAGCTTAGACTTTTGGCATGTTTTTGCTCCAAGTCCAAATCAATAGCTAGATTTCGTAGAAATTTCTCGACCAATTTCAATTTTATTTTTTTTGGACCTTTTAAAATCGATACATTTCTTCTTTGGCAAATTTCACAACAAATAAATAAATAAATAAATGAGGATCCATATGCTTTTAAGTTGATAGGCTAGGGACTAAATTTGCAATTTACCAATAAATAAACAAAAAGGTGTTAGGAGTACCTTTGACAACTATTTATAAATGAATATGTTTATAAAGTTTTGCCAAAAAAAAAAAATATTCGTGTATTCCTAGGATCTACGAGTATCATTTTTACCTGTTTGTAACATAACTATTTATAAACACTTGTCAAATATATGTGACCAATTATTTGAGAGGTGGTGGTGCCACGATGGATTGGGGTTGGGTGGGGTAGGTGGTGGGATTGAGAGGGGTTGTGACCAATTATTTGAGATTGTGATTAATAATTTGGATATCCCGTGATTAAAAAATAATATGTGATGGATAAATTGTGACCAATAAAAAATATGTGATTTAAAAATTGAAATTGTGACTTACAATTTTTTTTTTATTTGTGATCGATGAGTAAATTGTGACCTATAAATTTTTTGATTTGTGACTAATGAATAAATTGTGACCTATAAAAACTTTGATTTATAACTGTGAAATAATTTGTGACATATAAAAATTTTTATTTATGGTAAAAAAAATAATTTTCGACTAATTAATTCAGAAATTTGTGACTAAATTGTATAGAATTGTGACATTAATATATTTAATTAATAAAATATATTTTAAATTATTTATTTCATAATATCCGATATTTGAATTTAAAAAATTTTTTTTTTTGAAATTGGTTATAGTTAATCTCTTAGATATTAAATTTTCCCTCCATATAATCGTGTTAGGTGGCCCATATAATATAAAGTCCAAAAGGAGCACTGCCAATATTGGTTTTTATTAAAGAGCAATGTTACATTTCTAGAATTTTTTACCTTCTTGATAGAGTCTATCACTAGGCTATTTACAAAAAAAAGTCACATTTTCCATTCAATTAACTGCTGCTATCAATGCATCTGATTGGTAAGCGGGCAAAAACTTCTGGCAATGTGGCTTATTCCTTTATTAAATAGATACAACTTAACTTTGTAGAATTGTTTTATGAAGACCCCTAAGCTAATGTGCTTTCTCAATTTTTTTTTCAAACTTAGTTTTAACTAGAAATTCACAAATTTTATAAATTTTTTAATCATTTATTTTATCATCTTTTTTAAAAATATACTAAAAATCTAATTTTTAGCCAAACTGAACAAGGACAAAATTAGGGATGACAACGGCGTAGATCGAGTTCATGGTAACCATACCCGTCCCTGTCCCCAATGGGTATTAATAGCATAATGAATTATTAAATCAATAATTGAGTAGATGATGAACAATAATCATAGAGATGATTCTATAAGGATACTGCTTTACTTAACCGACACATTCTTCATAACCTTTTCAATAAGTTTGATTAGGATATTTTAAAGAATGGGACCATTCCATCTTTGATCAAGAATTAGTAAAATATATTCAAGAAGATAAGATGTGCAATTTTTTTTTTATATACTTCTTTTCATCATAGTGAATTATT
>CAIGRP010105579.1:0-18198 GCA_903798385.1 Fraxinus cuspidata | reverse complement strand
AAGCATTTCAAACAAAACCAACTTTTTCTTTACATGTGAAATTCTAAAAAGACATCAAATCAAGTATAAATAATTTTGTATGGACAAGAACATAACCAAATGGATTTTCTTGGTAATTACAGTTCCTGCAAGAACTTGCTAATCTTACGACGTGATAAAATGTTGAACTGTACAAACTGACAGTATGACGTTCAAATACTAAACTGCAGGGTTTTCTCCTAACGACTACCATTTGAACTCGTTTCTGCACTTTCAACATCTTCGCTAACACTAGATGGCTTCTTCACAGCAGACCTAAAACATACGACTCTGTGTTCAGTGAAAGCAAAAAAATATAGCAATAATAGCTATTGGTGCACATTAGCTCACATCCAAAGAATGGTTATTTATCATTCTAGAATGCAAATGGTATATTTGAGAACTAAGAAAAATCACTGTTGTAAATGAAATCTCTTTCTCAAACTATGTGCCAAGAGCCCGTCTGATGATGTGCTATAGAGAGGATTATTAGAGAAGCGCCAAATCAGAACATGATTAAAGCTCATGATCACCATATTATGCAATAATATCTCACAGGAATCCTCACAAAAACATGTACTGCCAGCAGCTATATTTAGGATAATGTTTCAGTTCAACCTCATAACATGATGTGCCGATGTTTGGTTATCTAGCACTGATGATCCCTTCACACGCAGCTGAAGAAATTCACCCTTCACTCTTTTTGCAGCCTAAGTGTAAAATAGAGAGAGAAAAAAAATTAAATATAGCATTATGGCAAAATGTTAGTAGTGTATTGGTGTGAGCACAAACTTACTCTTATTTCATTCTTCAGGGACATCTTTACTCGAACTGGTTCACAATTGTCATTCACTACCCTCGGTTCTCCAAAATCCATGCCACTCTACACATCGTTGTCAAGCACAAAAAATATCAGCACCAGAGTAAAAACTCGCAACTGATCACAGGAATATGCAAGTGAAAAGTAGACCTTAATAATTCGCTGAGAAAGCCCTTTCTCCCTATTATAGTGATATTCTTTGCCTTTTATTGTCAAATTTGAAGACTCGTGCTCAATGTAATCATGTTGGCCAGATACAGAATCCTCATGTAGCTTCATTTGGTGGTTGTCCCTGCTCTTGAAACCTGGTCTATCTCTTGCAAAACCCTCAGAAAAGCCCTCGGGACAATAATCACTGTGATCGGACAAATTTGGCTTCTGCCCAAATTTTTGCTGCAAGTTATTCCCAGGAATATCAGACCAATGCCGCATTTTGAAACTGGTTCTATCCACATTAGAGTAATGAGAGACTGTGTTGGAACTGTATTCATATCCCTATTAGGACATTGGAACAAAATGAGATACAATTAACTAGAAGTGAAAATGAAATAAACTATCCATGTTTATGCATTATAAGGACAAAGGGAGACTTGGTAGCTATTGCACAAGCCATACTATAGCTCGTCAGCTGTAATATTAGATTGATGTTTAGCCTAAGAACTTCCAGAAAGAAACAAATGTTCACGTCTCTCTTGGTATGTTTGGTAAGTAGAATTAGATACTATCGGACAATTTTAAGAAAGAAAAAGAAAATAAAAACTTGTTTACTGTTATTGGCTACCACAATCAGATATTTAGCCCTTGTTTGATCCCCATTATTCAAAAACTCATTTTTTCTCAGATTCATTTTCAATCGCACATTTTCATTATAAAATATTTTACAAGTAAACCCAAAACTTTATCTTACTTTTTAACCACACAATTTTCAAAAATTCACTATTCCACTACTCATGGGGCTCAAACATAGGCTTAGTACCAAGCATGCTCTTAGTACACTAAGGTAAATGAACGTGAATTTGGCAGTCTTTTTAAGTTATTTGAAACTTTAATACCGTTAATCTGAAATGAACAAGATCGACCTCTATCATCAGGGAAGGTATGGTCAAAATTTGCAGCGACATACAACCACAGAACATGGGAAAATATACGATGAGCTCAATATATATAAAAACAAAAAACAAAAAGAATAACCAATCAGCTGTTCGCCATAGTATGCTGAGAAAGCAATATTTCCATGTCGTCCATAATAATCAGTTAAAAAATCCCACAAGGGAAAAAAATCAGATTAGTCCCCTGACATTGTTATCTCAACAGTAATTGCACTGCCACTGTTGCCTCACAATGTAACTAATTCATCCAGGCAGAAAGCAGGAAGCCTAGAAAGTTCTATAGCCAACGAAAAAGGTATAGTGATTCAACAAAACTTCTAGAGCCTTGAGAGCGGGAAGCCCAGAAACTTCTAGTGTCTTAATAACTCAATGCAAGACCGGTATAGTGATGCAAGCTACTCGAGGCTAAACAGAGAACCAAGGCATTTAGAGATGACCAAGACTAAGTGCACACGTGAAGCTCATTAGCAATCAATTAACTGTATACTGTATCGTGACACTTCATTTGAAATTCTTAAGTAATTTCAAAGACACACTAGTAAAAATTCCTAAACAAAAATACAGTATCAAACTTTTCAACAGTTGAGATGATAAAATAAGTAACATTTTCCAAATGAGCAAAAGAAAAAGAAAAGGTCCATGAAATCCATTCACCTTGCCAAAATTAGGAAGCCTCTGGAGTTTTGGATCATCAGGCGATGCTTGCAGAACATGTTCTCCATCATAGTAAGGTTCTGACAAGTATTTCACATTAAAAAAGGAGAGTCAGAAAACCCCGATGAATGAGATCAAAGTAGATCGGATTCACATATGGACCTCACATCTGTAAAGGGAAAAAAGAAAATCCCAGGCCAGGATATACTGGCATGGACAAGATATACAAATCTTACCAAAAGGGAAATATGAAACAGTTAGGAGTTCACTGTCTACAGACATGGCGTGCTTAGACTGTTTTAAGGATCAATAGTCTGTAATCAGTTTGGGGATTTAGCAAACAACTACTGCACTTATGATTTACATCAATCAGGGAATATGGTTGTTACACCACAGCCGACATGGCCATCGAACATGGAAGAACTGCACCCACTGACCTCACTTGCCGAGACAAGACCTCACAGATTTTATAAAAAGACCAAGTCAAAGCCCACAAAGTTCAATCTCAATATATTAAAAATGGACAATATGGTAGCCAGAAAGTTCATATCCCTCGGAGATTAGCGATAAGGTGTTTTAGTACTAGAAGGCCCTAACTCATGCTACGGAAGGTCAGGCACGAGAGACTAGGCTTATGCCAATTAGAGACTTAAGACACAAAAGCTTGGATCAGCTATATAGAGGAGACACATAACATCAAGGCTCAAGCTCGACGAGGACCATCACTATGCAAAAACTCTGTGCTTTACATTCTCAACAGGATATGATCTAATCGAAAGTCCAGGAATGCGACTGAAGCGTCAGCGAGTTCAAGCCATTGCTTGGTTCATCAGCAAATTCAGGAGATATGAGAACCTACCCCTCAGAGGGTCCAACTCAATCCCAACTATAAAATCTCCCAATCATTCACTCGATTGGAAATTTTTATCAGTTGAAGAAACTTTAAGTGCAGCTCCACTTCAACCCCCCTCCCCCTCCCCCACCAACTCCTTCATTGCAATGAACTTGTTGGCACATATACATATCATCAGTTATCATCTGATTTTATTAGAAAACTAATAGCAATTTCAGCATTCAATACAAAATTTTGACAAACTTCACAGCTCATTCCATTTCTTCTACAATAGAGAAATAATATAAGCCATTCATCTTCTGAAAAACAAATTCTCTTACACATTCAACTCTTGCTGAAATAGAAAATTAAAAAAGAAATAGTACACACATGAGGGAAAGGGATTTTTTTTTTCTTTTTTTCATAAAGAAAACTGTAATGTGTATTGTTGTGGTATAGCATAAACTGAAGGGTGCAGAAATAGATAAATACAACTATTCTAACTCACCATTAACAGGATCCTGCATTGAGGACTCAAACGCACCAAATGGAAGTGGCTCAAATTCAATACCAAGTGGTGGACCGTCCTCCCGATATTGCGTCCCTAACTGCCTCTTAACAGCAGTTATAGGAGGGTTTTCAACCTGATCCTTCACTTTCAAGTAACCAGATGGGCCAGGCCTGGCTTTTACGTGCTTGGCATCCACCGGAATCTTTGGTTTTAGGTACCTTGAGGTTGCCATATCAGAAGGATCCCCGTTATGATGGGAAGAAATGTTCCTTAACAAAGAACTACTTCCTGAAGATGCATCATCCGTAGGATCATAGTTTCCAGTATAGTGACTGCCATGCTCATAAGTAAGCTCTGCAGCAGAAAATTCTTGGACGGTTAACCTCCCACTTTCAACTTCCCTGGTATCAGAATTCCTATCACCTCCCTGCTTGGTGCTACCACAGGAATCTTGCCTATGTCCACTGCCCCGATCCTGTATACCTCTGCTTAAATGATCCTGCCTTCCAAATTCATAGGTTTTTTCATTTGACAACCTCTTGTCTTTCAACCTTCTATGACAAAACCACCCAGAAATTTGCTTTTCCGTCAATCCTGTTGACTCGGCAAGTTGTAATTTTATTGATTCTGTAGGATATTTGTGTTCTGGGAAAAATGTAACAAGTTATTCTTAGAAATCATGTCTGAGGATGATATATAATAGGAAGACTGGAGATAACAAGAAGAGTAAGTTCACCATTATAAAGTTTCTCCAAAGCTTCAACCTGAGCACGCGTCTTGACTTTCCTTTTCTTATTATTCTCAGGAAGAGCTTTATCATCCTCCGAATGCATGTTGTACAATTCTAAACCATTAACAATGGAGAACAATGGAAGTAAGTCCCAAAATTATCTGCTACAGGGGGAATAAAAATAAATGTGCAGAATGGTGGTCAACAGTTTGCTTGGAGTAATAGACCTACCATATAAAAATGGTGCAAGCTACCAAGATTGAATGATTCAAGGTTGAGCTTAGGACTAATCCCAACACCCATCGAGACTTCTGGACACACATACTCAAATCAACCAATTAAAAGCCCATTTTCATAAAGTTGTCTCACATTTGTTTTGACTAAAAGCAAAGATAACAAACGATGTTCTCTGAACGTGAAGGAAAGATTTCATTAAAAGTAACGTGTTTCTATACTCAAAACCAAAGGCTAAGATCCAAATTCATTTATATATGACAGCAGTAAGTGATGATTCCAAGACACATGCACCATCAAGAATAGATGTATATGGATTTATGTTATATAACATTAGAATTGAAGTACATTGCATATCTTCCAAAATACAAAGATATGTGTTATGACATATTTTGTTTAAAGGAGAATAATTTACGTGTTGTCTTTGCTCACTCACACATCATATTGTTCCATTGCACGTATGCTCAAAAAGCACGTACTGTCCTTCAAAGGTAATGATGTAAAATATTATAACAATATTTTTGCCAAAAAATAACCAATCAAATAAGTTCTGGAATCGCGTGTATCATTTTTACCTTATGTCCACAAGCTCTAAGTATTATCAAGTAGTAGCTTTTCTTATTGCAGTACTGACTAGAAGGCCAAAAGTGCTGACTAAATACTAACAATCCTTTCGACAATCCAAAGAGTTTTCTACCATACAAGCATATCCTAACGGGCATAACAGTGACATTGAATTCAAAGATAAAAATGATAGGCGTACACGAGAAAGAAACTAAAACCTTAATTGAATAATTTGCGAGCACTAGATGGCAAATCCCTATTTGAATCAATACAATGAAAAACGGTTAAACCTTTGCAAGTGCCAGCTCTGTTACTTCAGTGACTAGAAGTAACTACATTTGATCTAGTAGCTTAGCTTGAGCTCTATTGTCATATAGAGACAATGATCAGCAATTAATATACGCATGACGATCAGGAATCCTCCAATGACTTGTTTTCATGATAAATAATTGTGGCAGATTTAGCTTTCATAACTATACACATTCAGATAATAATATCAATTTCCCAATTGGTTCATTGTATTCCATGCCATTTCCCAAATACATCATTAATTCATTCTTCTTGCAAGGAAATACAGATTAATCCTCCACATATATGCAACGACTTCAATTATAACACCTGAATATCTTGTATGTTCAAAAAACTAGCAAAGGTACAATCATAAAACACATAGCGGGTATCTTGTGCCTCAAAGATTATACCTAGCTCTCATCTACCTTCTATGGCACCATCAATTCTCATATCCACACTATGATATACAAATATCTGTGTGTGTTCATATGATCATATTTCTAAAATTCGAATAAAATCAAATGGAAGACATATAACAACGAAATCCCAGTTATAAAATCAAAGCCTGGACTTGATTTGCACAGAATGTCCACAAAAATATTATCAAAACAAACTCAATAAACAAGTAACCCCAAATCCAGAATTCCCAACGTCATCAAAATCTGAAAATGAACATATTATCACAAGTCAACCATGATCGGAAACGAAAAGATGGGATTACAAATCCATACCTTCTTCCATGATGCTTCTGTGTAATTTTTCCTACTTATCAATTAACCCTTCAACATTTTATTTCAACCCACAATCGGCGTAGAATTCAAGAAATCCTAGATCAGAGAAAGAAAGAATCTTGGTGGGTTGCATCAGATCTTAAATTGATGAACATCAAAATGAAAGGCCCATATGAGAGAGAGAAGGCCAAAGAGAGATTTTTGTTTCTTGGTCAAGAGAGAATTGAATTCTGTCCTGTGTATAAATATTCTTGGTGTCGATTTGCAATGTTTTGCTGGGAATTTCATTCTTTTCTATTTTATTTTTTTGTTTTGATTTTGATTTCTGATTCATCTATTTTGTTTGCTTGTCAATCAATTACTGTTGATATTAACCATTTTTTTTTTCCTTCCCTTGATCAGTACTAATTGTATTGATATCCTACAGAAAAAAAGGATCCTGCTGTTCTTCAGCCTTCTTTAATAATCAATTAATCATGTTAATTACTATTAAGTATTTTAAGTATGTGTCAATTAACAAATTCTCATTCTTTATTTTTCAGGAATTTTCAATTTTTTTATTTTTCTACATTTGTTTAATTTAAACTGTTTTACACATATAATTAATGGGTATAAGGGTTCGTTTAATTGATTTAATATTCAATGAAAAGTGTCATCTTCGCGGAATTCAATTTCTACTTTGATTATTTGATACGAAAGTCGAAATGAAGTTCGAATTTCAAGGTATAAGCACTTTAAACTTATTTTTTGTCAATTTTCATGAAAAATGCATTTATATGTGGTACTTGAATTTTTATTTTCCAACTTATACGGAATTAGAAAGTCTTTTCACCTTTACCAATCAAACGGATCCCAAGAGACCGACTCATAGAGTTTCATTTGTTCTTTCATATATAAATTAATGGAGGAAATCGTGTATGAAAATGTAAAATTAGAAATTTTATAAATAACATTCTAATTCTCGATGATTCACTTATATATTTGAAGAAACATGCATATGTTGACCCCAAAATCAAGCACATGTTAAAGTACTCGACAATTGGAATAAGGCGTGGCGGTGCCTCCAACACGAGAATTTACTCAATTGAATTTCATAGTGTGGAAAGAGAAATGGACATTTGTTTTTAGGTATAAGATGTGTTTGACAACCATTATTTCAAAACTCGATTTTTATATTCTTATTTTCAATCATACATTCACACAATAAAATATTTTTGCACGTAACCTCAATTTTTTTTTCATATTTTTTAACTACTTATTCTCTAAAAAATTACTATTAAAAACTTCATTTTACTCAAATAAGGGTTGCCAAATAGGAGCGTGTTATTAGAAAATCCTAATAGTGTTTTCGTCGTCGTGAGCCGATCACCCATCATTTTCCCCTTCTTTCTTCTAATTGTGATGTAGGTGCTAATATACTCGAGTTCTTGCAACGATTAAGTGTTTCGGAAGCCACGACACTACCATGTCTCAAAATGGGGAGAGATTTCTCTCTCCATTATTTGCATAAAAATATGCATAATGTCTATTTTTTATTCTAAAATTGAGCTATATCTTGAAAACTTAAGCTCCGATAATGTTTATTTGTACTCTTGACTCAAATTTTTCTTGATTGATATTCATCCTTCTATATTTTAGGGGTTCGAATATATGAAAGTATGAACATCTTCCATGTTATATTACTGTTTTTTTATAACACATTTCACTTTTTTTTTAATGGAAACTTAAAAGTAGGATATCTCATTAGGTAATTTCCTTTGTTTCCTAAAGAAAATCTTTAGAAGTTAGGACTCACATGGCACGTGCAAATAAAACTTGTATCTAATTCAATATATCAATTGGAAAGGGACAAAATTTTTGGACCACAAATGGCAAATTTGTTGTTAGGGGGCCCTTGAGGCCAGCAATTCATTGTTTATTTAAAAATAATTGCTAGATTTTGCTCAACATGACATAAATTTAATGACATGTCGCCTATGGTTAATCTTATGTGACTTGGACCTAAATAACACATACTGCATTGTATTAATACGTTTATGCATGTAATAACTAGCAAAACCTACACATTACTTGAGAGATGACTAACAACACATTGCATTGATCTCACGATATGCGA
Organism: Fraxinus cuspidata; assembly: GCA_903798385.1. Taxonomy (NCBI): domain Eukaryota; kingdom Viridiplantae; phylum Streptophyta; class Magnoliopsida; order Lamiales; family Oleaceae; genus Fraxinus; species Fraxinus cuspidata. Next base: position 9,588 of record CAIGRP010105579.1, on the reverse strand, counting down.
AAACATGGAATTGGAAGATTGGTCGCAATGCAATACCACCCACCCTACCTACCACCTATAGGCAACCGCCCGTCCTACAACCACTAAAAAAAGAACTACAGTGAACTTAAATAATAATCCTACAACAATAAATAAAATCATAATAGCTCAATACTCAATAATCTATCGAAAAATACAACATTTTTGTTATTTGACCAACCATCACGAGAAGGTCCTTACATGGCTTTTGAAATTTAACATCATAATTTTTCTCTAAATTGTTAGAATAGTGTTATTTATGATTGGTGTCATTTAACCCCAAAATCTAAATGACAACATACGTGGGTTAAACTTAATGTAAGAAGGTAGAGAAAAAAAAATCTGAATTTTATAAATAAAATAATAAAACTCAGATTTTAAAAAAAAGTAATTTCTTGAAAAAAGGTAACTTTTAAGTGCAAATAGGCTTTCCATGGCTTCATTGAAGTGTTGATTTCAATCCTCTCAATTTCTCTTTACGCATTAAAAGAAAAGGGAAAAAAATAAATAACATTTCCCCTTTTTAATGATTTTTGTGTTTCTCGCATATGCACCAGTATAATAGTATTTGTTACGCCTCATTCAACGAGGGTCCAAGAAACGATCATGTGGTAACCACATAATGAGCCAATCCAGTTATACAAGACGGAAACGTGAATAATAATAAAAGTGTTTTGTTCGTAACACACGAACGGATATTTGCTTGAATGGACGTGATCACTAATTGAAATCCACCAAATAAATATTAGAATCCACCAATAAGCGGGAAACCTAAAATATTTTATTAACCAAGAAGCGAATGAATTATTTTTACAACATTAACGCGTATTTATAGGCTCGAAATAATTCTTAATCAAAGTAAAATTCTAATTCTATAAACAAATCCAAAATAAACTAAACAACTACTAAACAAACCTGAATAAAACTAAAATACTGTAAAAATGACGAAAATACACTTAAACTTACTCAAAACAGAAAAAATGCTAAAATAGAGTTCTAAAAGACGGAATTTGACCCCAAAAGTTCGACAACAAGCTCTAAAAAAATAGGAGCAGAATCAAAAAGTGTATTTGGATTGGACTCACGGACGAAAAATTTGACATTCGAGCTAAAAGTTATGTATATTTTCGAAAATCCTCCAATTTTTTTTTTCTTTTCCAATTATTTATGATTTCCTCTTTTAATTGTCTTGCAATATTCCCATCCACTTTAAAATAACTTGAACTTGAGTTGTCATCTAGAATGATTGGTGATGCCATTCGGACTCCCAAATGCCCTGAGTACCTTTATGAGATTGATGAACCAAGTTCTTCGTCCTTTTATTGGGTCTTTTGTTGTGGTTTATTTCGATAACATAATTTTTCATAGAAAGTCCAAAGAAGATCACTTGGTTCAATTGAGGAAAGTCCTAGATGTTTTGAAGGAAAATCAGTTGTACATAAACCTGAAGAGGTGCACTTTTTGTAGACATAAATTGTTGTTTTTAGGCTTTGTGGTTGGTNTTCATGAGAATGATGAATCGGGTTCTTTGTCCTTTTATTAGGTCTTTTGTTGTGGTTTATTTTGATGATATACTCATTTATGGCATGTCCAAAGAAGATCACTTGGTTCAATTGAGGAAAGTCCTAGATGTTTTGAAGGAAAATCAGTTGTACATAAACCTGAAGAGGTGCACTTTTTGTAGACATAAATTGTTGTTTTTAGGCTTTATGGTTGGTGAAGAGGTCGATAGGTGGATGAAGAGAGGATGAGCAATCCAAAATTGGCCAACTCGAAAATCAGTTTCTGAAGTAAGGAATTTCCATGGTTTGGTATCTTTCTAAAGGCGATTTGTTCACCGATCCACCAAGCTCTGAAATTTATTCATAGTCAGGAACATATCAGCAGAATGCATGCTCGATAGGTAATTTTCCTCTAGAAATTTCCTTTTGCGATTAAACATAAATCTGGAAGTACGAATAGAATCGTAAATGCCCTTAGTAGAAGTGCCTCTTTGCTAGTCATACCATCACAGGAAATTATTGGATTTGAGTGTATGAAGGAACTATATGCAGATGATCTCGACTTTAAGGAGATTTGGAACAAGTGTGTGAATCGTGAAGCAATGACATATTTCTAAATCACTAATGGATATTTGTTCAATGACAAACCGCTTTGTATTCCCATTTCATCTCTACGTGAAAAGTTTATTCGAGATCTGTATGGTGAAGGTCTAAGTGAACACTTGAGGCATAACAAGACAGTAGCTAGTTTGGAAGCTAGGTATTATTGACTACAATTGAAGTGAGATGTTGGAGTTATAGTCAGAAAATGTTACACTTGTCAGGTGTCAAATGCAGAATATCGGGGTTGTACATGCCACTTCCGGTCCATCAGTGCATATGACAAGATCTTGCTATGGATCTTTTTCTGGGATTACCTCATACTCAACGGTGAGTAGATTCTATTTTTGTGGTGGTTGACAGGTTCTCTAATATGGCTAACTTTATAGCTTGTCAGAAGATATCAGATGCATCGCATATTGCCAAACCATTTTTCAGGGAAATTGTTCAACTGTATAGAGTTCCCAAGTCTATCACATCAGATCGGGATACAAAGTTTCTGGGAAATTTTTGGATTACATTGTGGAAGTTGTTTGGGATGAGTTTGAAACGAAGCAGCACAGCTCATCGCAGACTGATGGACATACCAAAGTCACTAATCGTACCCTTGGAAATATGGTTAGAAATGTTTGTGGATATAAGTCAAAATAGTGGGATTTTGCACTACCTCAGGTCGACTTTGCATACAATAGCGCGGTATATAGTGCTACAGGCAAGTTCCCGTTCGCTATTGTGTATATAGAGGTTCCTTACTATGTTGTGGATTTGGTGAAGTTATGCAGTGGCAATAGTAAGAGAGTGGCTGCTGAACATCTGGCAGAAGAGGTGCTGGCAGTTCATGATAAAGTAAAACAAAATTTGGAGAAAACTATTGCAAAATATAAGGTAGTAGCATATTCACATCAATGGGACAAACAATTTCAAAAAAGGAGATTCATTGATGTTATTTCTGATACACGAGAGGTTTTCAATTGGTATTTACAACAAGTTGAATTCAAGAGAAAGTATAAACCTTTCAAAGTGTTTAAGCGGATTAACAATAACGCCTACATTATTGATTTACCCGCTTCCATGAGTATTTCTCGGACATTCAATGTGGCAGGTTTGTATGAGTTCCATAAATATGATAGTCTTTAAATCCATATTATAACTCGGGGTCGAATTCTCCGGAGGTGAAAGTGAATGATGTAGAACATATTGTTGAAAAATTGAATCAAAATGATGAAAAATTAATAGCCCGGAGAGAACATCTGAATTTGGGCTCATAATAGCATTTTGGAAAGAGGACGACGATACGAGTAATACTCATCGCTAAAGTTTTAACGCTATTTTGTCATTTAGTTTATTTCGAATTCTTTTTTTATTTTAATTTGTTTAAATTAGGTTTTTTTTTTATTAATTTTAATCCCACTAAATTATGTTTTATGTAAATCCTTATAAATAAAGAGTTATCTCATTGTTTTTTTATTATCTTTCATTAATAAAATTCGTGAGTTTAATTTTTCATAATTTAGTGGATCTCAAAATTCGTGTTCTTAAGGTTTTCTCTTGAATTCATTATTTTACGCTGCGTCATTGTTCTCGAAAACATATATCGAATTAAAATCACCGCAAGTATACGGTTTGTTAACAAGTAATAAAATGAATTTTGTGTCCAAATATCGTCCCACAGAGATTGATTAGTTCAATTTTAATTATTGCTACCTTAATCGAAACAAGAATAATTTGATGTGTTTGTTTGTTTGTGAATAATCTACTTATGCAATGATTTGTAACTTAACTAACTTAAATGCAAATTATTCTAAATGCAGATTGATGTATTTAATAGATGACACATACTAGGATCTCGAATTCTCATGCAATAATCAGTTTTAGCTTAGTTTTACACGTTGACAACACGATTGAATTTGACGAATCAATAATCCTATTTTATTCAATAATCTCTTTCGAGTAATGTTAAACCTATTTTTATATATGACACAACTATATTTCTATAATGGATGCGAACATATTAAAGTATATGAATTTTTATGAACACTTAAAGATTCACATAAGACATAGAAGTATATTTATATTCTCTATTGGACCTATGACAATTTATATATGTTGAACATATTTTCCTTCTTTCAAATGCATAAAATAAGCCACAAAATTCACACAACTACCGTGCACAATAATTGTGGAGAAATGAAAATCATATAAATAATTCAATATTCAAAAACGTGTTTTTAAAGTCAAACATATAGAACTAAAGATTAAAACTCATAATACATGGTTCATCATTCTTCTAGCACAAAGAAAACCAGCCTAACATGAAGAAGAAAACAAAAGAAATGTTGAAGAATAGATATCACCCAAATAATGCTTGAATTGAATTTTCGAATCTTGGAATCGATCTTTGTGTTCTTGCCTCATTTGCTCCTAAATCTCTTAGAATATGTTATACTGCGTGGTGGTTACTTTTGGACGATCTTAGGTCTTTAAAAGACGTTCCAAAATTTATTTTTCTAAGAGCTGGAATCAAATTAAGAAAACCAAATTTTTTTTCCCTGATTTAGCTTGGGCTAGTGCCCAATAAAAAATTGGGCAGCCGCCAAGCATAAAAATTGACTCATGTTATTGAAGTCTAGAGTCAGGTGGCAATACAATTGGACGGCTGTCCAGGTATAAAAATTTCGCGAATTTTCCTTTCAGTCATTTTCTTCATTCTTTCTTCCATTTTGGTCCTCCACATCAAATTACTTCAATTTAGTGCTTCAACTTTTACTCAATTGCATATTAGCTCCCAAACTTCAATCAATTAGCCAATTGATCATTCTTTCTTTTTCAATTGCTTAGAAACGGGTCAAAAATTGAAATTAGATCAAATTAACTGAAGTTAAGTAAAATTCAATACTAAAACGATACAAAATCTTAATAATATGGCTCGAATAAGTGCACAAAAATGCAAATATTAGTTATCATTATCTTACATGGCCCATTCGAGGACCTTATGTAGTCGAAGTGATACGCTCAGTCAAACTCCCATGTAGAGGCCGAATTGTCCATGGACAAAGTGAGGCGATGCAACATGTCGCAGCACCAATTCGAAGCAAACAAGCTTTGGGCACAAGGCACCTCCCCTATGATTTAGTGAGAAGCAAGCAAAAAAATGGTGGGCACAAAACCGGGCAAGAACATACGAACTCTCCAATGTACGGACCATTGAAAAGTCGAGCGTTAACATTGGAAGTGAGAACTTGGTGCATTGACACATTGCATACTATGCGTGTATGTTTTTTTCCCCCTCCCAATATATTTCCGCCATAGTCACAGGGAAGATCATATCCGTGGAAGGCTTGACATTCATCTTTCAGAAATTGGAAGTTGAGGTTTCTTCCTGTTTTCATAACTTGCAATTGTTGAACATTCCAGCAGTAACATAATCAATAGTAGGAAAAGATTTAAAACAGTAACATAACCAAAGAAAGAAGCCGGTTACACTCTTTATTTTTTGCTTGGTATTAAACAATTTGTACGCAACGCACATGTACCTTATTATAACTACTACAAAATTTTACAGATGCGAAAACTGCAAATATAGGCAGATTACATGAATTTCAACCAAGGCATAATGCACACTGTAAATCATTTCTTGCGAGCTGCTGCCACTGCTGCTGCAATGCCACCAGCCAAAACTCCAACTGCAGTTGCAGCAATGCCGATGCCAATTGCTCCATCTGCATAATAAAGAATCGTAAAGACAAATTAATTTATGAGAGCTGCTACATGTATAGGATTTTTGTTCAGATTTGTTAACAGAAATGAGGTTCAAAAAACTGCCACCTCATTTCTCTCAACAAATCTGTAATCCAGTTTCTATCTATACAAGTAGCAAATTTATTAATTCCTAGCGTTTTCATAGAATGTAAAGTAGGGAAGATTGGGTAAAGTTGCAAGATGTTAAGGGGAAAAAAGTTAAAATCTTGTTCATTTATAGTTGTCCAATCTTCATCAGTGTACCAAACATGCATTCAATGTATACAAATGCACGCGTGTTTGTGTTCAAATACATGCTCCTGGGATATTAAATATTGACAAATAAGTGAAGTTCAAGTTACCCTTTTTGATTTTATCTTCAATCGCTTTCTTTAGGCTCAAGGCCTGCCTCCAGTCAGGTGCTACCTACAAATTGATACCCATTTTAGCATGCGAACTTACCAGATGAATGCAACAAAAAAACTGATTTGAATTTCCTTTCTCACAATTCCAACAGTTCATAGAGATAAGCCTTCAGAAAAAAAGAGAGTAATAATAAGACCTCTAAACAACGCTCAACAAGCTGCCTGCTTCTTGAATAATCTCCACTTCTGTAGTATCCAACAGCAAGAAGATAGAGATTTTCCCTAACTTGCAGTGGGCTGCTGCCGCTGCCAGCCAAGGAAGCTGCAAAAAATCACTTCTGTAGTCACGAAAGTATCAACTAGTTTACCATTCACAAATCACACACACACAGGAGGGAGGGAGGGAGGGAGAGAGATCCTTGTCCACTGGTTACACCTTCAAGCATTGCTATCCCACGTTGAACGTCCTCTGCCCTTTTTGAGTGAATGAGAGCCCAAGACAATCGCATGATGCATTCACTTTTAAGTTCATCAGAGGAACCTTTCTCAGCATCAGCAACCTCACGTTCACAACCCTGAAGATGCATAATTCTCAGAAACATGCTAAAAAAATTGAGGAAAATGTCAAAAGGAACGAGTGGATGTTGAAGAGCTAAAAGTCTACAGTGCAAGATAATTTGCAATTTAAACACCCATCATACCATAACAAAGTGCATTTACATTTATATCATTCAACAAAACACAGAGCTGTATACATATATAGATACACACACACACACATCTATTTATATATATATATATATGAGATCTGCTTGATAATTGTTTCAAACTATTAAATGATCGTTTATTTTCAATGTTCAAGTTCCAACTTATGCATACACCTAAAAAGATTTTAAAATAGCATGAATTTAGCGACTCAATTCTCCACATATCAACCATACAATGCATGTGCTAAAAAATCTGGAAAATCTTTTCAATCGAATGAGAAAATACAGAAAAAGTTGAAAGGTAATCATATCTGAAATTTGATATTCTATTCTTTTCTAATAATTAATTTCTGCAGTAACTAGTTTATTGGATACCTATGCGTAGACAATTGAGGAATTTATCGCCATGTTCATTTTAACGGACCCACAACTTAAATAAACTTTTCAACCACATTTAATCAATTTTTATCAAAATACTAAAAATCTGAAATTTTAGCTAAACCAAACAGGAGTATTATATCTATCCTGTTCATTACCATTTGTTTTGCATTTTGATTTTTCTTACGATTCAAATGCAAATTAATCACATAACCAGATCTTCATTTACTTAGTTCTTAAAATTTCAATATACAGCAGGCTCCACCATAGAACGAGCTGATGACAGGAATAAAACACAAAACCAAAGAATCTCTAAACCTAAACCCTAATTCTAGCCACTATTAATCCGTATAATCCAAGGGTCTATACTCATATACATAAATAAAAGAATTCACAAACTTAAAACCATAGCTTTAATCAGAATTCATCCCTAAAACCACACAGGATATACAACATATATGTACTTACAGCGATGATATCAGGCTCGCACCAAGGGATCTGATCGCCGCCGGTAAAAAAATCACCGACTGACTCGAAGAATTTCCCAATCTTTGCTTCCATTTTCTACTTGTTCAGTTCTTTTCGTATGAAAATCGATTGTGGCGTATCCTTTTCTTAGCCACTTTCCTAATCTGCAACCAAAATTTCTGGGCTTTGAAGTGGAGTAAACTAGAATTTCGAAGGAGCTTAAACTAAATATCAGAAGAAACCCGAATCCAAGAGAGGAGAGAAAAAAGACACCTCACTTTCCGCGTCCATAATCCATCGGGACTTATTGGAGGTGAGAAATAAAATATTTTAAAAGGAAAGCGGGGCATACTAGGAGCGTATAGAGGACCCGTCACAATACGGTAGCTTACTGATTTGGTTCGGTTCGGTTCGATTTGTGTCTTGAAAAGTTACGTACATGATTCGAGGAACGAATCACTCTGCAGTTCGCACGAGTTGGTTCATGAGTTTATTGACATTATTTAGCTAAAAAAAAGTCAAACTACAAGTAACTCGCAAGTCATCTAATCTCCACCTACCAAATAATAAACTCGTGTGTTGAGCCAAACCAACAATAGACGAGTCAAGCAGCTCAATTTGGCTCATCCCATTTAAAACTACTGTCACATCTTGAGAGTTGGTTTTATTTGAACCATCGAACCAATAATCATTCTTGAATTTTGTGTCTAACTCACGCAACATAGATTTTTTATTACGTGAAATTCTAATGGATTAGTCATTAGAAAAAGTAAAACTCTATACCCACCTTCAAATATAAAAAGAAGAAATTGAGAACAACTCTCATTGTCGATATTAATATTGGATGAAAATTTTAATAGATTTTGAGAGCCAAAGTGCTACAAAAATAAAAGGTAATTATAAGAAATACAGGTAAGGTTCCCTTTACACGAATTACATAAGTCGAGACCTTTTTGCTGCAATTTTTGCTTGTTAAAAGAATTCGAAAACACGATCACCGTATTAAGGCGAGGTTGGCGAATTTCATGCGAGTTTAATACTTCTATAATAATTGATCCATTTTCGTATTCGTTTTTCAAATTAATAGCAGAATATATACTGCTTAATAAAGATTCGTTTGATTGAGCAGGCGACGGAAATGACCGGCAAATAGTCCCAATTTCGATGAAGAAAAGTAACAGCAACCGTGAGATTTGAATAATGGGTTTCTCCAAAGACAATCTGAAAGGCATTGTATTGGCACTCATTTCGTGTGGGTTCATAGGTGCAAGCTTCATCGTCAAGAGAAAAGGCATCAAGAAAGCTGCCGCCGCTTCCGGTGTCAGGGCTGGTTGTTAATTTAATTTATTTTTCTTGTTGAGTCAAATTAATCTTTTTTCTTATCTGGGTTCTTGATCTTTATTTTTATTTTTTTTTTCTTGGTGAAGAAGATTGGATACCAATGGACAAAAGACAAAGAAACTAAAATCTTATTTTTATTGCACCTTTCAGTCTTGTCTAGTACTATGTACCGAACGTGTTTAATTGTACTAAGAACGAAAAATATGTTAAAAATCTTGTCCATTTTACTTTCTTGTATCGTCCAATGTCCAATACTATGCATAGAACATGCTGATAATGTTATTATTATTTTTTGTCTAGCTGCATTTAACCTCTTCAATTTCGGCCTTTCTGCTATCGGTAAGATCAGTGATCATTGTTAGAAATTAATCTAGTTGAAATACAGTAAAGTACAGAAATAAAACTTATCAAATAATCGAGTCTCGTGACAGCACGATATCTTAAAGTGAAATTACACATCGATAACTGCTG
>CAIGRP010105569.1:0-21471 GCA_903798385.1 Fraxinus cuspidata | reverse complement strand
TCCATTTTACTATAATATAGACCAAAATACCCTCATTAACAATTTTATATTTCACAATAAAGACAAAATTATTTATATAATCAAAAATTGTATTGACCAATAATAAATTAACACATAACATATATTACTTAAATGGATAATAAAATATTTATGAAATGTCGAGAAGTACACTTAAAATGTCAAGAACATTATGAAATGTAGAAGACTCTCATGTTCAAAACAAAATCTCGTTCTAAACAAGTGAAGTGTCAAGATAAATAGGGTACAAGTATCGATAACAACTTTTAAAATATCAAAAATAACAACTATTAAACACAACTTATCAACAAAAACAAGATATCAAAGAAAAATTACTTTCTACCGAGAATTGTGGAAAGCCTATTCAACTGCAAATATTGATGAGATTAATTTTTTTGAAATAAAATTATATGATTTTCTTATGAATACCTAATAGATAATAAATGCAAATGAATACATTAGGTATTAGCTAACATTAATATAGTTTCACGGAAGCTACTTGTTCTTCTCGAAATTCGTGACAAATTTTTTTTCAAAAAATTGTTTCATTTTTCATTGAGGGTATAATAGACAATTTGGTACCAAATTTGACCATTTTTGCAAAAATTATCAAAATTAAACATTTTTTAATTGACAAGCATGAAATTGACCATTTTTGTATATTTCCTCTTATCTTATTGGATGGATGACCTGTTATCAACTCTAATGAAAATGAACACATGTTTTGGGCTGTTTGAATTAAAAAGGATAATAGTATATGATTTGACTTGCTGATAATTTTCCATTTAATTTCATTTCTTACATGACCACTTGCTAGCTATTGACATGCCATTCTGTCAAATCATGTTTCAGAATTCTCCCAATTTGTTGTATGAAGATTTGCCTATTATAAACTCAAACCTCGACCAGAATTTTTTAGAACTTATTTTGAGCCTCATTTTACTAAAAATTTATTTTTTCAAAACTTATTTTTAACCACACATTCTCTAATAAAATAATATTACACACAAACTCAAATTTTTTTCCTGATTTTTAAACACACATTATACATCAATCTACTATTCTAAAATACATTTTTTCCCCTATAAATAGTGCTCAAACAAAGGCTAAATTCATTTCCGATCACTTGTTTCATAAAATTCATAACTTTATCAAATTTTCAACCATATATTTCATCCACTTTTATGGTAATTTACAAAATATCTTTATTTTTTTTTTTTAACAAAAACAAAAGGGGGGCTATGTCTTTATGTCAAGAAAATTATATGTTGGAAATAACTTATTTAATTTTGAGTGAATAAACATTTTAATCTTAGCGACAATGCTCATGATTTTATACCATTTGCACCCCTTTCCCATGCTTTCCTTTCTCTCTTTATATATGCAATAAGTTCTTTTCATAAGCTTGATACAAGTCTACATAGATCGATGAGGTTAGCAAGATTTACTTTTTTTTTTTTTAAGAGAACAATATTATTCATCATTAGCGGTGATGATATGTTATGCGCCAACGTAAATCAATATTTTAACATTATTGATGTTATATAGCATTATTCAATGAACAATGAATAAAGCACCAGAACTCGTGATCATTACTCATGGGGGATGAATATCAGTAATTTTAATTAAACGTGTGTAAATATAGGATTTGAATTCTTCAAAACAGTTATTCTATGTCCATCAGTGGTGTTTAGCACTAATTGTGGTGACAGTGCACCCACTCATTCATTATCCAATATGTTTGTTAGAAATTGGAAATGACTTATTGTTTAATTTTACCGTAGAAAATTGTAAAATGTTGATAGTGCTTATCTTCTCCACCGAGTGTAAACTNCACCCACTCATTCATTATCCAATATGTTTGTTAGAAATTGGAAATGACTTATTGTTTAATTTTACCGTAGAAAATTGTAAAATGTTGATAGTGCTTATCTTCTCCACCGAGTGTAAACTTCTATCAATTTAGCCCCAATTTGATTTTCATTATTTCAAAATTTATTTTTTCTCAAATTTATTTTTAACTATAAATTCTTACAATAAAATATTTTACACGTAATGTAAACCTAATTTTTTTCCTTTTTTTTAACCACACGTTCCATACAAAAATACTATTACACAACTCATTTTGATGAAATAATGAACATGAAAGGGGCTTTTCTAAGATTACGACGTTGCAAGAGTTCATTATTTAGGTAAATTTAGGTTGATTCTTCAATCTTTCAGTTGTGAGTCATCAATATTCAAAAGTGAGGTCTTGATTCAACAACGTATATCAAGCTCTTGTTTGACACTCATTCTTTAAAATACATTTTTTTAAAACTTATTTTTAACCACACATTTTTCAATATAATAATATTTTTCATCACATCAATAATTTTTCATTACTTTTTAATCATATATTTCACATCATATCATTATTTAAAATAGTTATTTTCCTAAATATTAATATCCATCAAACACACCCCAATTTTGGAATATGGGAAAAACTGAGAAAAACCGCCCTACCCTTTTTTTTAAAAGATGTATATAACTCAAAAGCAGGGTAGATCCTTGATAATATTTTACATTATTTATCTTCTCCACCGAGTGTAAACTCCTATCAATTTAGCCCCAATTTGATTTTCATTATTTCAAAATTTATTTTTTCTCAAATTTATTTTTAACTATAAATTCTTACAATAAAATATTTTACACGTAATGTAAACCTAATTTTTTTTCCTTTTTTTTAACCACACGTTCCATACAAAAATACTATTATACAACTCATTTTGATGAAATAATGAACATGAAAGGGGCTTTTCTAAGATTACGACGTTGCAAGAGTTCATTATTTAGGTAAATTTAGGTTGATTCTTCAATCTTTCGGTTGTGAGTCATCAATATTCAAAAGTGAGGTCTTGATTCAATAACGTATATCAAGCCCTTGTTTGACACTCATTCTTTAAAAATACATTTTTTTAAAACTTATTTTTAACCACACATTTTTCAATATAATAATATTTTTCATCACATCAATAATTTTTCATTACTTTTTAATCATATATTTCACATTATATCATTATTTAAAATATTTATTTTCCTAAATATTAATATCCATCAAACACACCCCAATTTTGGAATATGGGAAAAACTGAGAAAAACCGCCCTACCCTTTTTTTTAAAAGATGTATATAACTCAAAAGCAGGGTAGATCCTTGATAATATTTTACATTATTTACACCCCATTGGCATTTACTCTCATTAGCCCCTAGAAAAGTTGACAGTTCAATCCAACTAATACCACCTTTATCTTAATATACAAAGAGAGGTGGGATTTGTTGCATTTCAAGCTTTTGAATTCTGATCCCGACTTTGTTTTGATCAAAAGTAGTTCTTTTTCCTTAAAGTAAGTAGAGATGTACATTGGAAAAAACCAACTAAAAAAACCTACTTTTAAGCACCAAGCCATGGAAGATTTGCATGGTGGCTTCAGGTGGCTCAGCATCAATGGCTGTAAAACAGAATCCAAAGATGATCTTCAAGAAGAGGAAATGTGGGATTTGTAGAATAAGAGAGAAGGTTCAAGTTCAAACTCAAAGATGAGAAAAAAGAGACTACCCACAGCGGAAGTGGCGGCTTCAAGAGCCATTCAAATAGACACCTGGGTCGGCGGAGTATACCAGGAGCCCACCTCGGTTTTGCACCTTTCATCAGCTCCTGTGGACATCCCTGAGTGGTCCAAGAGTTTGAATAGTAAATTTGCTAATTTTGAGGCTGATGATGAGGAGGACGGCGGTGAAGTGGTGCCGCCACACAAATATTTGGCCAGGCGAATGGCTGGGAATCAAACAGCTTTCTCTATGTTTGAAGGAGTTGGAAGGACACTCAAAGGAAGAGACCTCAGCAAGTTGAGGAATGACATTCTAACTAGAACCTGTTTGGTCTAGATTTTAATTTGATTTTAATCAAAGTCAAAGTCAAACAATCAATATTAATCACGTCTTTCATGGTCACACAATTTTTCAACTACATATTTCAAAAACTTCAATCATAATCTACTAAAAATCTAATTTTAATCTCTATCAAACACCATCTAAAACTGACTTCCTAGAATAAGGAAATGAATAATGCTATGGTGCATTGATTGAGAGAGTGGAAATATAATAAATTTTAAACAATTCAATTATCTATAAATTTTTTATATAGAAATTATTAATTAAATGTGTTTGATTGATTTAATTTTCAACCTAAAAAATTGGATTTTGCACATCCCCAATTGCGAGTATGAAATTTGCATAAAGAAAAATAAAAACTAAAAAATTGAATGACTTAATACTTATTTATATGGAAATTATTAATTAAATGTGTTTGATTGATTTAATTTTCAACCTAAAAAATATTATATTTGTCTATTTTTTTTTGATAGATAATGAGAGAGTTGATATATGTGAGAGAGAGAGAGAGAATTATTTAAAAAATACAAACCACACATCTAGAGAAAATATTTTTCTTATTTTTGAGAAAAATATGATCACCTAACCAAAAGTCGAAAAATATTTTTCATAGAAAAAATTGTCAATCAAACACTCCAAAATTAGAATTTTTGATGAAAAATGTTATTTTTCATAAAAAATAAAAACAATCAAACACACTTTAATAATGTCAAAATGAATAAAAAAATTTAGTATTAGCTTCAAAACATATCGGGCTGTTTAGGTCCGATGACCTAGCATGACAAAAGTCTAGTAACGTGCTACGTTCAATCTAGTCATGCATGCTCTTTATGATCATAGCAAAGAGTTCCAAACTTTTTCCCTTTTTTGGGTTTGTAATTATTTTAGTCCATAAATGGTCGCTAGTCTAGTCTAATATGAAGCCTGCAATCAAATGCTAGAGTTCCAACTTTTTTCACGTTTGAGATTTGCTTATAAACTATATGTGTGTGTGTAGAGCGACAAGACCTTTCAAAAGATGAAACCACGTCTACTGACACCTTAAGGAAATCTACAGCCATCTGCAAGTATTAAAAAAAAGTTGAATTCCAACCTTGAGGGTCCCTCACCACCTCGTTCCTAGAGCATTGTGGATGAGATAAATCGTGGTATGTGCCCCAACAGGTCAGAGTACAAGAATTGTCATACTGGTATCCACAAATAGTCCAATTACATACCTTGTAAGAGGCAGGAATCGAACCCTCATATTACGGCTGCCAGCTCAGCAGAGATTACCTCACTCATGCCCTTTGCACCACTGAGTTATGCCCTGAGGGGCTACTATCTGCTAGTATTGTATGGATTTTAGGAAGTATTCTTTTAGGAAATAATACATAGGTCAGGTTTTTACTGTACCCCCATTTCAATTTTTAAGGAACAAAATTTAAAAATTCAAAACTCAGGTAGTAATATTATATGTAAAATATATTATAATAAATTTACATTCTAAAATAACGCTTTCACAGTTACCATTCTAAACGGACTCTCCCAAACAACAAATCGTATAGATCGAGAAAATTAGAAGATTCAAAAGACCTCTCCAGATCAAATATTCTCAATTACCAACTTCGAAATTTGATTGTTTGAAAATCATTAGACTATTAAAGTCACAAATTGGAAAGTATTAGAAGATCCAATAAAGATAGAATCTATAGAGAACTTGTCGGTATAAATAACTTCGATTCTCATTGTCGAAATCTGGTTAAATAAAACCCGTCGGACAATTGATGTCACAAATTAGAAGTTTTTGGCGCTGCGTATCAAAAGATCGAACAAATAGTGAATCTACAGAGAACTTGCTGGAGCAAATAACTTCGATTCTCACCGTTGAAATATGGTTATTGGAAGTTGCATCATTGTGTATCATGATTTTTTAAGGCAACGATAACAATTGAGGTTGAAGAAATCAATAGCATGTGATCAGTTCTTTTGAATTTGTGACCTACGCACTATGACACGCTATGTGTCCTGTTAAATGTGCTATTGATCCAATGACCTGAAACCTGTGGACATTGATTTGTACCTACACAATATGACATATTATCTGTGACCTTTGACATATGCACTATAACTTGTGAATATGAATATATGATTTGTTATTAACGCACAAAGACATGTGATACATGATCAGAGACTAGATAATTTTGATTTATGACATGTTTACATTTATTCGTGACCTATATAATATTATCTTTGACATGTAGAGTGTGACATATAATATGCAAACATGATTTATGACCAGTTTTGACATGTGGATATTCATTTGTGATCCTTGCACAGATGTGACTTGTGACCTATGAACTGCTACTTATGATATTGATTAAATGGTCTTTGACCAGTTTTCTTGGATTGGTGACATAACTTATACTTTATGGCATGTGATATGTGAACTGTTTCATGTGATCTGTGACATGTAAACTACTCCACCATCACCAATGTCGGCCGGAGCATCGACGTCACTTTAGATGCACAATCCACCTCCACCACCACTTGCAATGCACCACCACGATTGCTGCCACCTGCACCACAACCTACCAGCACAACAAAAAGAAGTTTCACAACCCATCATCACCACCTGCACCACAACCTAAAGCCGCCTCTTTGACCACAACCCACCGCCACCACTTGCACCACAACCCACAACTACCACCACATCCATATCCAATCCAAAATCAACACCACCTCCACCTTTACCACAATCACACCACCACGGTTGGCACCATCACTATTCCACCATCAAACAAACTATAAACTACAGTTACTCAAAACTACATCTACACCTTTATTCTTTATCGGGTGAAAATGGCCTCGTCTAATGGAGACCGAATACAACCACATTTCTGCCAAAACGCCGTCGCTATGACATGAAAATATAATAGACAGCTTTGAAACGTGAAAATCTTCAATGAAATGTGAAACGAATTGGATTCAACGAGCACCTTCTTCAATGGTTTATTGAAGATAATTGGAGATTTCTCCGTTAAGAGTTTCAAAATCCACTATATATTAACAAAAATACGAAAATTTCTTTGCTTTAATTTATAACTATGTGTATATATAATATGTGTACGTATATGCGATTTATTTTTGTAAACGTGGCTTGACAGAGAGCAAGCAGAGTCTACATTTTTTTTTTTTTTTTGGTTTTACCTTTACCCTCTATGAGAGGGTAAAATTATATTGGTATACATACTGTTCTGGTGTGTGTGTGTGTGTGAGAGAGAGAGAGATTAATTATTAATAAATATTAAATTAATAATTATCATATGTTTTGTGAATAATTAAACTTAAAATCTGATTAATGAAATTCAATCTTAAAATCTCGCAAGTTGACATGCGTATGGTTGAACAATTAATAAAAAATGTGAATACCAGGAAGTGTATAATTAAAGTAATGAGATTCATAACTTTTTGTTAAAATTTCTATTAGAATCATTATCACACACGCCATTAACAAAGCCAATTAACATCACCCATCATAAAGCTTTACGTAAATTTATTTTTTGGCTGTCCCATGTCAGGATAGAGTTAAACTCCGAACGCCATAGGTCGTTAACTAGTAAGATAAACGATATTGCAGTTGAATTCAACTTCATTTTTAATAACCATTATAATTAGATAACCATTTAAATAAATTAGCATAAAAAGAAAAAAGGAAAAATTAAATATTATTATAAGAGTTTATGGGACTTTAGATTTACGCAATGGTTAAAACCTATGTGAAATAGTATCGTAATCCTAGTATGTCTAATTTTATGAAATTAGATTTTATTTCACAATCTCATTCGGAACCTAGAAATTTATGATAATACATGTTTTATGACAATTTAAAGAAAACATGGGTTGTTCGATCATTGAAGATGTAGAGTGATAATGTAACTAAAATCGAAGTTTGATGATCAATTGAATTATTTTTAAAGGTTAATACTAACTTACTATTAATTCAATATACTGAGGACCAGTTATGAAATTTCTACTGACAAAATTATTACGAGAATAGAAAAGGTTCCTTGTCAACACAAATCTTGATTAGTCCGATTACGTGGAAGAATCAAAATTCCAAATCCGTTTCCTTTTCATTTTCCATCTCTCTAGACTCTATTCATATATCAAATTCTACGTCAACAAAAGATATGATTGGTCCTCTGTCAATAATCCATTCGTTCTAATTACTTGAAATTGATAGCCCTTTTAACGTCTAGTTCATAATAATCCAATCACAACAACATCAAATTTTCAATTCCATTCTTTTTCCGTAAGTTTGAAAGAATCCCAATTGCGTGAATCTTTGTTTTGGTTTTCTTCTTTACGCAATGTATATGATATGTGCGTGAATTTTCTATGCACGTGTTCGTGTGTGTTGATTCGTCATGTTGTTCCGATGTTTAAAATTTGCAGGGAGAGAGCGAAATCTGAGTATTGCCATGGCCAAGAGTTCATTCAAGATTCAAAATCCCTTGGGTATGTTCCTTTTGTCTATTGATACGTGCAATTTCGATAGACTTTTATATGCACATTTGCATTAAGTTAGTTTGCTTGTTGGGGAAGAGGTCGGAGTTCCCGAAAAATTGGGGAAATTTTTTTATTTTTCTGAGTTTTACTGTTTGTATTTTGATTTTATTTTAACCCATTTATTTTTTATTTGATACATGATAGGGAATAGGAGTTATATTTGTGTGGTTGATGGCTGTGTTGAAATTACTACTTGTTCTAGGATTTTTGGTGCACGGATTTTTTCGTTTTGTTCATATATCGTTGTTGAATTGTTATATAATAATGGTGTGCATTGTCCTTGGCCGTGTGATTATGAATTGAATGGCAAATGGTTATAGAATTTGGGATATTTGATTGAAAACAGATGGATCTTTTTAAATTTGACAAATTCGATTTCTCTCATAGGGGTGGTACTGTTTTATTGAGTTTCAAAGGGAGTCATGAGTCCTAATTAGCTGAAAGGACAATTATATCTCGATGCACATCAAATCTATCCCAGTGATGGTTCATGGTTATGACTGAGTTTTGAAGTTTGGGTGATTAGTAGTTCGCTAAAAAAACCTAATATTCAAGCTGTTCCTAACTATCTGTAATGAGGGTGGAGTGAAGCAAGTGCCGTGCTATAAAAGCATGTTCTTTTGAGATGTAATATCTTACCTGTATGTGTGGAATAATTACAAATTGCAATAAATTTTAACGCCATCCAGTTACACGAATGTCGTGTTTGCTTCCTTCTTTTGTATTTGAAAATAAAAAGATTGTGCATATTGTTCTTTTTTGTCTTCTCTAGCTTCAACTTCTGTGCTGTAGAATACAAGAATGTGAATAAGACATTAGATGCAACAACGTTAGCTGTTGTACATGTGGCAAGCAAATTGCGAATGGAGAGAAGAGCATCTCCAATGGGGATGTGAATTGCACTAATTGTGAATCACATGTATGAAAGGATAGGATGTAGAGAAAAAGTGTAGAAAAAATTATAAAAAAATAAATGGAGACATCGTCGGATGATGTTAAATTACAAAAAATTAAAGCACACCTTCCACAGGTGGATGGCGTGCTGGACATTACATCCTCCACCTTTTTCCTTGCCATGTAAACATTTTTGTGCAATCCACAGCCTCATTCCCATTGGAGATGCTCTGACAGCTATTTTTCTGATAAATTCTGAGTTTGGTGGCCAAGAATTCTATTTTGAAGTGTGATAATAGAGCTCAAAAGTCAGCTATACCAAAATTACAGTCATTTGGGAATATGAAGTGGTCCTTTGAAAGTTTACTAGCTACTGTTATACAAATTTCCTCGATGTTTAAAGATCGAATTAGCTTCAGGATTAAGTTCCATTGGTTTAGATACTATGGAAGCAGTCATGCGTTGCATTTTGTGGTGGTGCCAATCCATCAATCCCTGCTCGGATTTGATCTAGCACGAAGGCATTCAGTACTACATATCATGGATGTCATATTTGTTTGCTTCCCTGGGTTAAAATATATGGTGTGTCTTGTGGAGTTTCACCTGCTACTAACTTAAAAATGAATCTTCTCCTCGTAGTTGTGAATAATGAATGACCTGTTGAATTGGCCTACTTAACAAGTTAGCTCTTGGAGTGAGACTGAACATGCTATCTTTGTATTACACGTTTCACATTTTGATTTATTTGAACAAACCAATATAATTTGATCAATGCTATGAACGATAAACCAACATGAACTTGGAACTTTGCAGTTCCATAGCCTCGACCTTGGTTGTTTCTGCCACTAGACCAAAGCCTCCTTGGTCATTGGGTTTTGAATATTGTGTCTACTGTTTTCACACTTTTAGCAGTTTCTTTTAAAAGATTTCAATTGTAAAGCTTTGTTTGTTCCCGACTTTCTCCTGGTGCTTGTATTATGACATTCTGTTTTTCATAATGACAGGGAAGAGGCAGGCAGAATCCACACGCATCAGAGAGAAGTATCCCGATAGAATACCAGTAAGAGCTTCTTGCTTTTTTTCCTAAGGATTTAGCATTCTCCATTTGAGGCTAAAATTTCTATGTTGCTCGCAGTACTTATGCTTATACATTATACTCATTCAGGTTATTGTTGAGAAGGCAGATAGGAGTGATGTTCCTGATATTGATAAAAATAAGTAAGTTGCATTAGCCTTCTATAGTTTTTAAACTCCTGTTAATCGTTTATATCTGGTATGTCTAGGAAGTGTTTAAACGGTTTAAATTATAAATAGATAGAAATGAGTGGTGGACACTTAGTGCTTGTGGGTTTCTAAAATGTGCGAGTAAAAAGTGACTTGAATGTTTATAAATAGATAATTTATAAACATAAGCCAAACATTAGTCTATTGTAGTGTTGAGTCCCAATAAAGTTTTTACCTTGTTATTTGTTACTAACAAATTTGAGCATCGAATAATTGGGATTTGCTTTTCTTGGTGTAAATGCACGCATCACTCTACTTTGTGCAGATATCTCGTCCCTGCTGATTTGAACGTTGGCCAATTTGTTTATGTGGTCCGGAAGCGTATCAAGCTCAGTGCAGAGAAGGCTATATTTGTCTTTGTGGAGAACATCCTGCCTCCCTCCGGTGACTAGAATTTCGTATTTTGAACTTTTTCATTTTACTTTAAACAATTTCGTGATATTGATGTATCTTTGTGCTCACAGGTTCATTGATTTCGAAAATTTATGAGGAACACAAGGATGAAGACGGGTTTCTTTACGTGACTTACAGTGGCGAGAACACATTTGGATCATTAGAATTTTACTAACAGACCATTTCTTAAGTCACACGTCGTGTAAATTCTTAGCCTTCACTTCCTTTTTATCGGTCGGGACATATTTTCTCGTGGGATGATGGATGATATCGAATTCATTAGCAATTAACATTTGGTACAGAATTGATAATATTTAGTCTTCGACGGCTAATTTGAATATCTCAGTATTCTGTTCTTTTCTATACTTTGGCTGTTTGGTCATCCAAGAGTCGTCAACTTGGTGTTTTTTTTTTTTTTGTTCAATTTTGGCCTATCGAAAGTTTGAATCGCCCACCCACTATATTTTTCCACTGTAGATCAATGATTTTACGCTAAATTATTGTTTAGGAATTTAAATATTCAATTTATATAATTGGTTCATGCAATTAAAAATTTGTAAAGATGAGCAAGTTGGATTAAAGAAAGCCTAAGATGGCTAATGGAGATTCTTTTGTTGAAAAGGACCCCTTTATGATTTATCTGACCAAATATTCCACCATGCATTATGTCCATTACTTCTTCTGAAAGGGATATTCTTCTCATGGAAAATAAAGCACAAACTTAAATACAATATTTTGATCTGTTGACGATAATATTTTATTAGTTGAATTGGATAAAATTAGATGAAACTACTAGCAATGTTTTTCATTGATTTTTCTTCCAATGAAAAAGTTCACTGGGCCAGGTAGGTAGGTAGGTATCTAGAGGCTCACGACGTACTCAGTTTCTGTTTGATAGCCTTTAATTCAAAATCATTTTTAATGACATTCACATAATAAAATATTCTATAGGTAAATCCAAAATCTTTCATTACTTTTTAACCACATATTATTCAATAATTTACTATTCAAAATATTATTTTTCTCAAACAATGATTATCGAACATGGGCGCAAGTTGACCAAGAATTTTCATTAAAAAAATAAAAAATTAAAAAGAATTGGGTACGAATCGAGCTTGGCAAGCCCTAATTCTCGCCATCTTTTTTGTCGAGATTGTTTAGGTTGATGAGGTAAACTGGATCGAGATGGGTCACTATACGATGCCTAATATGAGAACTTGAAAAATATCTCTCGTCTTGATCGAGGCTTGCATACGCTACATAGGCATTTTGCTTCCACGGTCCACATGACTATTATATTATTAATTTACATTTTTTTTTCTGGACAATATTTTCTTCAAATTTGTGTTGCAGAATAATTAGGACGTTAGATGGTCAAATTTAGTTTAGCAATCACAAAGAGTGGGGTCAAAATTTATGTATTCCACATTTCATAATTTATTTGAAAGAAAAAGTAAGGATATTAAAGATTTCTTGTGGCTCATGCTTCATTCATAATTCCATTTATTTATTATTTTCGACACTTGCTGCATTACAGCTTTTATTGCTTTTTCTAAACAAGCGTTTAACAATGTATTTAATTTGCTAAAAT
Source organism: Fraxinus cuspidata (assembly GCA_903798385.1). Lineage (NCBI taxonomy): Eukaryota > Viridiplantae > Streptophyta > Magnoliopsida > Lamiales > Oleaceae > Fraxinus > Fraxinus cuspidata. Next base: position 8,808 of record CAIGRP010105569.1, on the reverse strand, counting down.
TATTTGAAATGAAAAATAAAGTTTATATATTAACAAAAAAATATATAGTGGGCGTATTGATGGAGATTAAAATTAATTTTTTTGTAAATTGTGATATAAAATTTTGAAATGTGCAGTAGAAAAGTTGTGATACCCATGAAAGATATAATTAATATTGATTGTTTGATTTTAAGTTAAATTAAAATTTGATTTTAATCGGAAATAAGCATGGCCATATAAAAAATTGAGAAACGAGGAAAAGATGCAGAAGAAGGACCAAAAGATCCAATTAGAATCTAATTTTAAATTTGATTGGTGAGAAGTCGCGCTTCTACGCCACCACGACTCTTCTTTCGTCTGCTCGCCACATGACGAAAGCGCTGATTACAATATTGACCGCTGTCCAATAATTACATACCACGTCAGACCATCTAAAAAACGTCCAGGTTCAATGAACCTGGAAAGTCCTCCCCCTATTTATATGTTTTTTTTTAGCTCTTCCATCCTTAAAACACATTTAACAAAATTTGAGATTTCACACGCAAGAGTTCTCCAAAACCCATAAACCAATCTGTCGTTTTTCTTCTTTTAAGGTTTCAGATTTTGCAGATAGACACAGAAAATTGTTTATACTAATGGCTTTGTCTTTCACTTCTTCATCAACAGTTCATGGCTCTTCTTTATATTCTTCCTTTGAACAGCCAAAAGGTACCATTTTTGTCTTAATGGGTTTTAATTTTTTTGAGTTTTGAGGTTCATCTTGTTTCTAAATATGATTCTTTTTTCTAGCTGCACAATTTGGTTCATCTCAGCCATTAGATAGGCTTAATCTCCCATCAGCTGCTGTGAAATTTTCGAGGCGGCGTTGCGCCGTTAAGCCATTGAATGCCGAGCTGAAGAGAAATGATTCAATTGTTACCTCAGCAGCAAACATCGTTGCTCCAGGTACATAGGATTTTCATTAGAGGTTTTGTAAAGTAGAAATCTTTGGTAATGTGAAGTGACATATTTGCCCCTGTGTTTTCTTGGAATTTTCAGAGGTGGTTGAAAAAGTAGAGGTAGAGGACTATGAAAAATTGGCTAAGGGGCTTGAAAATGCTTCCCCTCTTGAGATTATGGACAAGGCCCTTGAGAAATTTGGGAATGATGTTGCAATTGCTTTCAGGTAAATTTCATGATAATTACTTATTTTTTGGTCAATAAGTGTTCTTAAGTTGTCAAATGTTGTAATTGTGAATTGGATAAGCTGTTTATGTGATTAGTCAAAAATTAAGAGAATCCTTGTAGTTTAAACCATGTTGTTGTGCTTCTAATTAATTACATTTAAGTTGCTTTTTTTTTGCCAAACACGATTTCGAATTTAACTTTTCTGTGAAATAAGTGTAAACTTTGAGATTCTTCTGTGTTATCTTGCATGTGGATTGTATAGGACTATAAGAGTGTAGAATTCAATATCAATCCGTTTATTTTATTGAGGAAGACGTAGCATTGTATGAAGTACAGTGGATTTGTATGGGATTCTTCGATCCAAAAGGAAAAAAGTACAAGAAAATTATTCACAGGATAAGGTTATTTATGGTTGTAAATATGTGTTAATTTAATTTATTTACCTAAATATGAAGTATCAAACACACTCATTCGCTCGTTGTATTATGCTTATTTTCGAAAATGTTTTCCCAGTATATCAATTAGGTACAGACAGTATGATATTTTCTTTTAGAAGTTTTGCACAATCTAAATGCTAGCATTTTAATTGGACATGAAGTTGCTGAAAATATTATGATGACATGTTTTTATTTTCAATTATTACAGCGGTGCGGAGGATGTTGCCTTGATTGAATATGCACGTTTAACTGGACGGCCATTTAGAGTTTTCAGCTTGGACACTGGGAGGTTGAACCCGGAGACATATAAATTCTTTGATGAAGTTGAGAAACATTATGGTATTCGCATCGAATACATGTTTCCTGATGCTGTTGAAGTTCAGGCTTTGGTAAGGAGCAAGGGACTTTTCTCGTTTTATGAAGATGGCCACCAGGAGTGCTGCCGAGTAAGGAAGGTTAGGCCGCTGAGAAGGGCCCTCAAGGGGTTGCGTGCATGGATAACTGGGCAGCGGAAGGATCAGTCCCCTGGCACTCGGTCGGAAGTCCCGGTTGTCCAGGTGGACCCTGTTTTCGAGGGAATGGACGGTGGGGTTGGAAGCTTGGTGAAATTTAACCCGGTGGCAAACGTGAAGGGCGATGATGTTTGGAAGTTCCTTCGGACCATGAATGTGCATGTGAACTCGTTGCATGCCAAAGGGTACATCTCAATTGGATGCGAACCGTGCACTCGACCGGTCCTACCAGGGCAACACGAGAGAGAAGGAAGGTGGTGGTGGGAGGATTCCAAGGCCAAGGAATGTGGACTGCATAAAGGCAATATTAAGGAAGAAACTTTAAACGGCAATGGGAACGGTGCTGTTGATGCAAATGGAAATGCTACCAACACAGATCTTTTGGTCAACGAGAATGTTGTAAACTTAAGTCGGCCCGGAATTGAGAATTTATTGAAACTGGAAAATAGGAAGGAGCCTTGGGTTGTCGTGCTTTATGCACCTTGGTGCCAATTTTGCCAGGTAAATGCTCCTTTTTATGATGACAATTATGCTGCTCGTTTATCTCGTGGATAAGGCTTCATTCTTAACAATGTTTATTGATTCTTGAACAGGCAATGGAAGGTTCATACATAGAATTGGCAGAGAAGTTGGCCGGATCTGGTGTTAAGGTGGGAAAATTCAGGGCAGACGGCGAGGAGAAGGCATTTGCGCAACAAGAATTGCAGTTAGGGAGCTTCCCTACAATACTTTTCTTCCCTAAGCATTCAGCTCGACCCGTAAAATATCCCTCCGAGAATAGAGACGTTGACTCATTGCTGGCTTTTGTGAGCGCCCTCCGATGATAAGCTTTAGAGGGAATCATGAATCCGTGATTCGAGTACATTCTCTAATACAGAAAAGAAGGGGACGTTGGGATTACACGACGTCCAAAATCAGAGGAGAATTCGCTGGCAAATTGATATTCTTCTCCAGTTAACAGCATTTGTTTTACTATCACATTGTGGTCCATCCTGCATACATCTGTTATATAGTTCTCTCTTTCTTCTTCTTCCCATGGAAGTTGTTGATTGTTAAAGGGCCTCAATTTTGTAAGTTTTGATATGCATTTGAAATAATTGTTTGAATCTTGTATTCCCCATCCAGTATTAAGCCAATTTTTATTCTTATTCTCATGAGACTTGAATCTAGATGTTGAGGTGGTAAAGCTTCACTCATATCATTTGAGTTTAATTTGATCAAACTTTAATTTTAATTATATATTTCGTAAGATATCTCGCTCAATTCTTTCAATTTATAATTTCAGCGACGTATAAACAATATTCAAACAAGCTAATAATATTTATAATACTACAACAAACGTCGAATGAATGAACAATTTACAGTCATTTGGAGCTATACATAATAAATGAAAAGTTGTGACATAAATATTGGAATTATCTTTAGTCTAAATAGATATATCTATTCAGAAAAGACATATTCAGAGAAGGCATTTATGTATGAATTCATAAAGGACTTTTCAACTAAAATAGTTTCTTTAATCAAAAAATCCATTTGTACAATCATTAGTGGGGCCCAACCTAATGTGAGCGTGTTGTAAAAATTACTAATTAATTAGTGAGGCCCAACCTAATGTGAGCGTGTTGTAAAAATTACAATACACTAATGATTATACACATAGCATTTCACCAGGATTAAGAGAATTTCACCATAATTTAATTTCAGTTTTGAGAATTTTTATGACTTAAGAGGCTCATTTTTTTTTTTTAATCTTAATTTCTCATTCAACCCAAAATTGGTTTCGAGCGACTAACTAAACTATACTCGTGAAGTAGAATATGTTCGACCTTCGAACTTTCTTAATAGAATGACTAGCCTTTTAATGATTAACCAAAGCTGGTCAAAGTAAACTTCTACTAACCCATTTCCAATATGATTTACACTTAGCATCACAAATCTTGAAATTCAATTACTCGATTTAGCTTTAGACCAACCAAATTTCTCATTTGAGCTCATTGTATTTCGATACTATATTGTGTAGTTCCACGTTATAGGATTAACTTTTTAAAGCAAAGCGAAGTAGCCCAAACCTTTGATTTGGAATTTGATTCTTAACAAGTGCTATAAGAGTCTTGGTGAAGATGCCGACGATCCGAAGTTTTAGGTGGAACAAAGTAACTAAATCAATATATAACAACATGAAAATTGGTTCTACTTTGTCTTTAATTATTAATATCCAAAAAAATTAAATTTCTTTTTCGAACAACAGATTTTTAATACATTTTCATATATTCGGCGCGATATTAAATTTTATTACCCGTCTTTTTTCCCTGTTATATTCTCTACACCTTTAGTTAACAATCTTTTGTTGAAGTTAAGTGAAAAATGAAAAGAAAAGTAAAAACAACCCTCGGTAGTTGCATGTAAAACAGAAGTACTACTGATTTATTACATTATTAGAAAGCCTATACTACAGACAATGCTTTGAAGTTCATACTTCATAAAAATGCTTTTTTAGGCATAAATAATTCAATTATTCAAGAATTCATTATTAACACCAGACTTGTTTAAGCTTGTTGGGACTGGTGGGAAACATTCGCACTTTGCATTGATGCACTTTGGCGCACCAATTCCGCTACAACTGTAGATGCAATCCTCGTCCCTCGTACAATGGAAAATAACCACATTCCTTGCTTCAACATCGAGTAAAACACCTGCAACAAACAAATGAATTCTTAAACATAGAATTGAAGTAGTATATGCGCACACATACATGTGATGTGATCATACACAAAAATATAGAAAAAGTGATATAGACGAACATGACTCGATCACCAAAAGCGCAAGGAGAAAGCTTAACATTCTTGAATCCATGTTTCTAGTGATTATACTTGATTATAATTGTAAAAAAAGTTCTCGACCAAATATATAGGCTAAGCGTACAAGTAAGTTTCATTCTAAAGGTAAAAATTATCAAAATCATGAAATATTGAGTAAGAAATTCATGTAATCTTTGAAATTTTTACTCACTTTCCTTAAATTATTCTAAGCTTAACAATTAAGCCATTCGTTCTATGGAAAAAAATTATCAAAATCATGAAAAATTACTGGTGTAATCTTCGAGATCTCTATCCACATTAACTAAGAAACCTTGTTATGAAAATCTACCATTATGCATATTTTAGATTTTATAAATCAGATTAATGCTGCAATGACTTATCCATAAATGGGAAACTTTTTTTTGGGTCCACTCTTCATTATTTCACATGGTTGAACCACTTAAGCGCAAACTATGACCTTTATCTACTGTGATAATATGATTTACCACTTAATCTTTTAAACTATAATCTTCAACACATTCATTTGATCTGAAAAAATAACATGAATTCAACCACTACAACATATATAGTTTTCCTTTTACGCCATACTAAAAAAAAAAAAAAGCAGAATCCTCGTTTGTTGATGTATTGAGCTGCAATTAGTAAAGCCTAACCAAATTAGAAAGTGAAAAGAATAATATCAGCCATTGTATCACACCATGGAAAAGGAGTGATAATAATAAGTTAAGGTGCAAATCTTACGAGTAAAGAAATGAAATATTTGACCGTTGAAGATTGAGATTTGAATCAATCAATGGCTTCAGTGTTTTACATGAATTTTCACACACACACACACGCGTTGGTTTAACATTATACATGTGGAAATTTATCTTAGCAATATGATTTTAAAGCACTTCGTAGTCTCAATACAGAAATTTCTATCATGATTTCAGGTCATCCAACCATGTTTTTTTAAAACTTTGTTTAAGTTAAGCTATATTTCGTTTGAGAACAAAAAATTGTCCAGGTTTGAGCGTATTTAATAAGTTTATTTTGTACACTTATCTGGACTGTTAAATTGAAGTATTTGTTAGTAATTCAGATGAATTATAACTTAATTTTGTTTTAATCTTGTTTGTGAGGTAAAACTCTATGCAAAATGGTGGAATTGGAAGAAATAAATGAGAAACGGATGAAAAAGAAAGAAATTCAAAGTTTGGGTACCTAATTGTAAATATACAATAGTTGATTTGGACCACAAAATGATGACTGGAGATCACATAGGATCAACGTGTTGCAACTAGAAGTCAAATGAATGAAGCATTGAAATATAATCAAAATATTTTCACCAATCAATTTTCAACTGCATAAGTTATGTATCATATTTTTAGCCATAAATTAAGACTCATTTTTCCATGTAAGAGTTCGAATAAAAAAATTATATTTATACAATAATTGAGCCATTTGAGTTAACTTTTCAACGCACTTGGAAGAAATGAATGAGAAACGGACGAAAAAGAAAGAAATTCAAAGTTTGGGTACCTAATTGTAAATATACAATGGTTGATTTGGACTACAAAATGATGACTGGAGATATAGGATCAACGTGATGCAACTAGAAGTCAAATGAATGAAGTATTGAAATATAATCAAAATATTTTTACCAATCAATTTCTAACCGCATAAGTTATGTATTAGATTTTCACCCATAAATTGAGACTCATTTTTCCATGTAAAAGTTCGAATAGAATTTTTTTTTTTTTTATACAATAATTGAGCACTTTGAGTTAAATTTTAAACACACTTTGAATTGCCTCAATCGTATATCGCAAGAAAAAAATATGACAAAAATATTGACGACTGCTAAGTGATATAACCGTGTGGTCGAGACTTCATTTTGGCAATCCTAAGAGAAAATTATTTCTACAGTGCGAAGGCAATGAAATGTACCGTGGCAAGCATGATACAAATTTTGACGAGACGAACAATTTCATTCTACGATCATAATTTTATTTGAAAACCAATTTGAATGCAATCTTGACCTAATTTTTGATGACTATAAGTATAGAACAAGAGCTGCACATTAGGGGACCTCTCTCTAGCACAAATTTTGACCAACCAAACAATTTCATTCCACGATCATAATTCTATTTAAAAACCAATTTGGATGCGATCTTCACCTAATTTTCGAAGACTATAAGTATTGAACAAGAGCTACACATTATGGATCTCTCTCTAGTATCTTAATACACATTCATATAATAAAATTCATCAAGAACAATAAGCGAATTCACATCTTTGGTAGAGAAGATTAACCTAGTAAGGAATTAAAGACCAATTATATCAAAAACTTGAAGATTTCGAGCTTAGAATTCAAGATCAAGATATCTTGCATTCATTTATGTTTTGGGTGATATCCATTTATTATTTTTCTTGTAATTTATTTAAAATTGTGCTAGACAAAATTAGATGATTATGAATGTTGTATTTTTCTTATCGTAAGTGTACGATTTCGAACGAGTAATATAATGACCTTTGAGTCCGGACAATATTTCCCACAAAAACTATTATTTGTTCATAATTTACTATTTCCAATGGTATTTGACGAAAATGAATCATAAGTTTGGTGATTGTTGTTCCAAGTTCTACTAAATATTTGAATGTATCGTAATACACACAAAAATTGAATTAGGTTTTCTAACATGAAGGAGATATTAGCGCGCACAATTTCATTTATCGATCGCCTTTAATTTTCTAATCAAGATTCTTCGTTTAATGTCGTGTTCGATCGAATTCTTCTATTCAATTTACCTATCTCGAGTTCAAATTGATTCTATTTAACTAAGTCAATTCCATAACTTTAAGTGAATTAAGATATAACTTAGTTAAACACATTAAATTTCTAAGAATTCATTTAACAATCGTATTAACAAGAAGAGACATCTCAACGCTTTTATACCATCTCTCGAATTTCACTACCTGGTCTAAACCTATAACTCACCTATCGAGTCTTATAAATTCACAAAATCATTGAATTATTGGCCTAGTAATTCAAACATTAAATACCTATAAATAAAATCGTCACATATGAAATTGAGAACTAGAATCTTGAAAATTGAATTAAAAAGTTTCAATAAAATACATTGTTTGCCGTAACAAAATAGTTTAGCTATGCACATTGAATGAAGAAAAACAAATAATTATTGTTGAATACATCACCAGGGTCTGAATGAAAATCTAGAAAAGTAGATGAATCATACACCAAAATCTTCTTCTTGTCCAAATCAATGCATCAAACCTTAGTTTTGATAGCTTGATTTCTTGCTTTTCTTCGATGTATTTCTCTAATTCTCAAGTCGTGAAAACTTTTTTCATGTAATTCAAATATGAAAAAGGGTTTCATATATATATATATATATATATTACACCTCATATAAGAGTCCTCATGAAAGATAAACTCAAAAAATGGCAAAAGAAAATAAAAATAAAAAATCACAGAAAATAGCCTAACAGACTGACCGCAACGCAGTCTACTCGTGGCATGCAGGTAAAATCTGCGGTCGCAGGTTTGCAACTCAGTCAAACCATGGCCAAGTTTCTCTTTTTGTACTTTAGTCCTCCAACTTTTCAAACACTTCTATTTTGGTCCCCAAACTTTCCATTTGTCAAATTTTCATGCTAAATTTCATGAATTCATCCAATTGCTGCAATAACTTCTTCCAATTGGTTAATTGCATATATTTGAATTAGATGAAAAAGGGTTTCATATATATATATATATTACACCTCATATAAGAGTCCTCATGAAAGATAAACTCGAAAAATGGCAAAAGAAAATAAAAATAAAAAATCACAGAAAATAGCCTAACAGACTGACCGCAAAGCAGTCTACTCGTGGCATACAGGTAAAATCTG